>JAGFNK010000084.1:0-147458 GCA_025769875.1 Russula earlei | reverse complement strand
CATCATGAGTGGCCCGCCTGTGTGCGCTTGAATGCGAAGTCTTTGGATGGTGCTAAGCGTATTAGTCCATTGGCATTTTGTGTTCCATCTACATTTTGTGCTGGCAAGGGTTTGATCATAGTTCGAAGGTGCAGGTGGTGTCTTTGTGCAAATCGTTCATGGATTATCATTCCTTCTGCTCCACTGTCGAGCAGGGCTCTTGCAACCGATCTCTTTGCCGCTTGTCTTCCCTACTAAGGTAACTTTCAAGGCAATGGAAGGGGAGCGAATATTCTTGGTAAAAACTTTGGGGTAATTGATTTCTCTTGTATCGTACTGATTTGGACCGCATCCCTCCTCGGTGCAGAAGGGGGTCCAATTAAAAATCCATAGGAGCAGATCTTGGGCGGAGGATTCGAGTCTGCAAGTGTCTCTCTCCAAGTCGTTAGTGAAGCAACAGGAACGGGTTCTTCTTGCGCAGGTTCGATGTTTTCATCTTGGATGGTTGTAGCTCTGACTGTTTGGGGGCGAGAACCTTGTCGTTGGCGTCCTTGAGCTGCTTTCTTTGCTCTGCATTGATTTGCCATATGATTCTTCTTCCACAATAATAACAGAGATTGTTCTTGCGTCGAAATTCTTTCTCTGCATCTGTGAGGGGTTTCCTTTCACTTCTGGATTCCCAGGGTCGTTCATTGGGCTCTCCTTGGTACAAGTTAATTTCCAATGGATTATCTGATCCTTGAGTGTTCAATCCTCGGGCACGCACAGAGCGTCCTCCTCGAAAAGCAGTGGAGTTGTATAGGTGGAAAAGGTTGTCGAATTCTCTTGCTGCTTTGACAAGGGCTGCAAGCGTAGTTGGTGTTGGTGTGATTCCCAGTATTTTCTGATGTAAGGCCGGGTTGATGTTCTTCCTAAATGCGTACATCTTTGTTCTTTCATCGGTGGTAGCTCGTGATGCGTGGTGCGACCATTTCTGATACCATTCATTAAATGGTAGTTTCCTTGATAATAGGTGTGCATGGTATTAGCGGAGGCCAACTCTGCTTCTGCAGGGATAAAATGATCGGCAAAGGCTTTCTTGAAGTCGTCCCATGACCCATAGTCTGCTACGGTACGAGCCATAGCCTTGGTGGTTTGTTCTCTAGCCCACGCTCCGGCGGGTGTTCCTACTTTAAAGTGGGTTAGTGCAGCGGCAACTTTCTTGCTTTCATCTGTAAAGGAGTCGCCATTGATGTAGTAATAATTGGCCAAAGCTGCCCAAAAGGCTTCTGCGTTATCAGCCTTTCCGTCAAAGGGTTCTGGTGCTGTTCCGAACAAGGCGTGGATTGCTTGACATGGTGGGATTCTGAGTTGTTGTAGCTGTAACAATAGGTGGGGCTGAACCTTGTAGTTGGATTCTAGTTGGAGTGAGCGTTCGAGGGACTGCTTGTGGTACGTTGCTAGTTGTATGAGGAGTAGGTTGTTGGGTATTACGCCGAGTAGAAGGTCCTGGAGTGGTGCTTCGAGTGCTCTGAGCAGTTCCTAGGATAGCGGTAACTTCTTGAGGTGTTCTGGCTGAGAAATCGACTTCTCGATTGTTATAGTAAACCCAATGTCTTCTAGAACGGCTCCACTTGACTGGTCTGTCTAGGAAGAGGCCTGTGTAGTTATAGGGGTTGAAGTCTTGAACGTTTTCTGCTCCTGGGGCTGCCGCTTTAAGTTGTTCGGTGGTAACTTCGTCGTTATCGTCTTCGTATAACCAAGTGTCAGAAAGATTTCCGTGGTTGATAATAGGTGTGCCTGCAAATTTTCCTCGGTAACAGTGATCTTGGGTGTCGTAACTGAGGTTTTCAAATAGGAGTGGGATTAGATTTTCTTCTTCGTCAGTGATGTCCCTCCTAGTGCTCATAGATCTAGACGACTGTTATAGTCCAATGGCCGTTGTTCCAAGGATATGCAATGGTGTAGGCTGGCTTTAGTCGAATGGTATCGGGTCTTCCTTGATGTTTTCTTAATTGGATTCGGGAGTATTCTTCAGTAATGCTGCTTTGTGTTAGAACTACTCGGGTTTTCCACAGATATCCTTCAAATTCTGCTGGAGAGATGGCAAAGTCACTTATTTCCTTGGTGGGGTGCTTGTAAACTATAAAGTGTGTCAGTCGTTGATGCCAAGCTTGGGTACAATAATTCTTGAATTCAATTAACTCTCTCCTTGAACGCGTAGGTAGGTTTAATGCTAAGAAGGATTGTTCTGGTAGATAACAGTGTAAATCAGTATCTCCTAAGATCGGCACTATCAGGGGATTCAACAAGGGGTGATGCAAAGGGTTGGGTAGGTATGACAGGGGTAGGAATACGATTGGTAAACAAGGGTAAGTAGGCGTCAGGAGGGGTAGGAGGTAATGGTCTTTCAACAAGAAAACCTCTTGCGTTGGGAACTGTTTCTCTCTCAGGGGGTCGTTGGGATGACGCACGTCTCCTGTGTCGAGGAGCCAGATTTATCGAATGGGGAGGTGGTAATCGCCTGGCGTCCACAAGGTAATTCCGTCAGGAGTAGGAGGTGTGTCTGGTCGAAAGTTGCACATGCAATACTCTGTTTTGCAGTTACACCTTGCTGTCCACGGATTTGACTCAGTATTTTCTGTGCTGGCAGACCAACGTTCTTGACTAGTTGGGACAGTGGTCTGAATCGGTGTGAGGGGTCGAGGGGCGAGACTTGAGGCTTCTAGGATTGCTGGGACAGAATAGTATGCAGGGGGACCAGTATATGAGGCATCTGGGCTGGTAATTGCCCAAGGTTGATTATAGTCTGCGTCGTACAACCACGAGTTAGTTTCCCAATCGAAGGTGTTGTGTATTCCTGGTACAACCACAAGTTGGACGTAAGATTGGTTTTCCCTTTGTATTCTGTTGAGGCGTAGGTGGTAGAACTGGACAGTGAGACGATAGTAGCTGATGTATGTCCAAACTAAGTAGAACAAGCGGTATCCTGTTCTCAAGGAGTGGATAATAATGTGGTGGCGTGGTTGAATGACTCTGGTCCAGAGGTTTAATTCACTGGCGCGTAAGGATTGGTAGTCAACTGGTTGTCCTTGGATGTTCTTTGCTTGAGCAAGGTGCCAATATAATAGTTGTTGTCGTGCTGGTGGTAGAAGTCGACTAAGGGTTTCAAGGTATAGTGCGTGTTCGTCGTGGCTTAAGAGCTGTCCAAAAGGCAAGACTCCAAGGAACTCTTTAACAATAAGGTGGGGGAAGTCCTCGTGAGGTGGTTCAACCTCTGGTACGTCGTGTAAGTTGGTTAAAGTGGTGACAGGGAACGCGACAGAGGTCCAGGTTCGATAGTGATTTAGACTTAGGACGTGTCTAGTGATAGCGTCTTCTTCTTCGTTTTCTTCTAAGGCGTATTCTCGTGGCACTTTAGTTAAAACAAAAGGATCTTTATTCGATCTTTATTGAAGCGTTACAAGGGTGGTTCTTACTTTTTAAGAACCGTGCGCAAGATCTATAGTTTCGAGCTGGTACCTCTCAATTATCTCGAGAGGGTTAAGGGGAATACGAGGCGTAAAGCAAAAGCGAAGTAGCTGGGGGTTAAAGCGGATGGTGTCGACTGTATAAGTCGAGTAGTGACATAGGGACACGTGGTTACTGTTCTCCTCAAAGTGTAAGTAGCCGTATGCGAAAGCGAGACGTCCGTCCAAGAAGTCGTGTACGATGGATAAGCAAAACGAGCCCTCATAAGCAGGGCGGTAAATAGCAGGCAAGGTAAGTAGTTTCCTAAATAACGAGGTGTTAAAAATGTATGCGATACGTCCGAGGGGAAAGTCAGCGTCCGGGGCGTATATCCCGATGTTGGAGCAGATGCCGAAGGGGGTGAGATTGTACTGGGTGGCAAGGGCAGTGTTGGAGGGTTCTACCGCAAAAGTGTGGACGATGCGTGCACGAAAGGCAGTAGTGAAGGTGTCTGTGAATGCGCGACGAGCTAACTGGTCTGAGGTAGGGATGCGTCCAAGGTAGTCTTGATGATTCAAGTCGTGGAGGGGACGCCACTGCTCCTGGCAACGATTGGTGGTAGGGAGGACGAAGTACTGGTGCGGATGGAAGCAAAATACTGTGCAGGGGGGACGGTCAAGGAAGCCTTCAGGTAAGGGAGGACAGTCCGCTTGCTGTTGCTCGTTCTGCGCTGGAGGGGGAGTGCCAACAGGGACAAAGTTGTCTGGGATAGGCTGGGCAGTGGTAGGAGACGATGGAGGAGCCGTTGGGGAGTACAAGAGGCTGAGGGGTGAGGATGTGTCGATCGGGTCGACGTCTTCAGTGAGGATGCGAAGGGCGGTGCGTGGAGTGGGCTGGAGAGGAGAAGGGAGACGCAGGGAGGTATTGACAAGAGTGGGGGAGTTGGGAGTAGACACTTGAGCGTTGGCTGGTCAATACAAGAATGATGACAGACTGTCCAGATGTCAAGACACGTACTGCTGATCCGTGTGGACTCAGGAGCAGGTGGGCAAGGGTCGGAACAGATGGTACGCGGCGTAGGCGGCGTTGAACAAGAGGACGAGCCAAATGACTAAGATGTACCAGATGGGGACTGGTACGTGTGACTGGAGGCAGAGGCGAAGGTTAGAAGCCAGTGCAATGAGGGGGCTTTAAACAAGGCGGTCGTAGAAGAGTACCTTGGAAGCGAGAGGAGTCTTTAAACTGAGCGGTCGCAGGGGAGTACCCAGGAAGATGAGAGTATCACAAATGGACAGTCTGACGACTGCCATGCTTCATTGGGGCTTATATACAGTGTACAGGGTCGATTACAAAGCACTGGGACTATTCTAGACTCTTTGGTACCATCCAATAGGACTACAGAGGCATAAACTTGCTTGTGTCAACTTTCAGGCTTACTGAGCGCATTACTGATCATTGTGGAGCAATGACATCATTATGATGTCACTGTGGAGCGCTTAGTGAGCCTATAAGGTCACTGTGGAGTCGCTCAGTCAGCCATGATGTCATTGGAGCCTGATGACGTCAGATGATTTATGCAACAGTTTCTAAGAGTTTGTGCCGCTGTTTCGGGTCCATGGTGGCTGAGTGGCCATGTGGCTGCCACGCGATGATTACCCGATTAGGAAACTGGTGCCTGGTCGTGTTATAGTGCCTTTGCAATATCAATATCTTGTACCGCAGGAGGGATAGCCCAGAAAATGGAAGGGAGTCGGCAATGCAAAGTGAGAGAGGTTTTTCTTGAGTAAAATAGGACAATCTTCGGCCAGGACTTGGCCTTGGTTCGTAACAGTCCCCTTCTCACGTCTAGATTTCCTTTCATACAAGTTGGAATTTCATGCCTTAGGCATGAAATTAAAACTTGTCAGGGGCTGCGCCCCCGAACCCCCGCCGTCACCCAGGTGTAATCGCTCAGGTGTAGTCCTTTGTTGTTTACAGCCTCTTTGCATAATCCCTTTTTTGCTTAAACAGAAAGTAATCAACTCATCACTATCTATAATCTTTTTTGCTTTATAAACAGAGAGGAGATCCATTCTTTGTTGCAGCTTCAAAAATATATCTCTACATGGTAAAGCAGATCAATCAATACATACACTGAACACACATCTTGTTATACAGTGACCCAAAAAACTGTTCAAATGTTTTGTACATTTTCATTGTATTGACCATATCTAGAGAACCACTGCAGCTAATAATATGTAACTAGGTTTGTTTTCAAGCTCTACATCATAGCTTTGTAATGGTATACTTTATACAGCGTAAGCATAATTATTTAGGAATATATAAGGTATGTTTGCTGGTGTACCCATTTGAACAGTTTTTTGGCCTTGGTAAGTGAATTCATTATTTCTCAGATTAAGATTCATATTCTTTCCCCAGAGGGCTAAAATTGAACATGGAGGTCATGTGACCTATAATAAGCTCAAACCATGTGCAAATAAGCCAAAACAGCTGCTTCTTCTTCACCAACAACATCATGAAGTCTCTTCTTCCTCATGAAGTCAACTACATCATCTCCCTTCTCCAGGCCAACCACTATCTCCAATCAGACCATTCGAAACTACCTTAACAAGGCAGGCTTGAAGGCAGTTACAAAGAAGAAGAGGCCTTACCTTAAACCAAGTCACTATAGGGCCAGAAAGGACTTTGCAGAAAAGTACCTATATTGGACTGTGGAGGACTGGAAGAGGGTAATTTGGTCAGATGAGACCAAAATCAATCGTATGGGCTCAGATGGCAAGAAATGGGCTTGGAAAAAAAGAGGAGAGCACCTTTCTGAATGCCTTGTTCAGCCAACAGTCAAACATGGAGGAGGTTCCTTGATGTTGTGGGGCTGCATGTCTTGGGAAGGAGTTGGGCATGCAGCAAAGATTGATGGAAAGATGGATGCTGAACTTTATTGCAGCATTTTGGAGGATGAACTACTTGCATCTATTAAGTATTTCAAGAAGAAATGCAAAGATACCCTCTTTCAACAGGACAATGCCTCTATCCACAAGAGCAGGCTTGCCACATCTTGGTTCCAAGACCACAGAATTCAGGTCATGGACTGGCCAGCTCAATCCCCAGACCTCAATCCTATTGAGCATCTTTGGGCTCATCTCAAAAAGAAGCTTGCAGCTTATCCAACACCCCCTAAGGGAATCAATGAACTTTGGGAGCGCACACAGCTGGAATGGGAGGCCATTGATCAAACTGTTGTGCAGAATTTGATAGAAAGTATGCCTAGGAGGGTGGAAGAGGTGTTCAAAGCAAATGGAGGATACACAAACTACTAATTTTTGGCATATACCCTATTTAGATACCAAGGCAAAAAAACTGTTCAAATGGATACACTGGAAGAAATACCTTATATCTTCTTACATAATTATGTTCATAGTATATATAGTATTTCATTACAAAGCTATGATGTAGAGCTTTAAAACAAGCCCACTAACATGTTATCAGCTGCAGTGGTTCTCTAGATATGGTTAATACAATGAAAATGTACAAAACATTTGAACGGTTTTTTGGGTCACTGTAGTAACACTTCACTATATACTATATTCTTAGTGGAAGCCTCCCTCTTCTCTTCCTCCCAAATCACCTTGATGTTGGAGACAGAGGTCACCTTTGACACCCCAACATAAAATTGCCCATGTGTGAACACTGGCTTTCTTAAATCCAACCCAACATGCTTCAGTGTTTGCCCTTGTGACTTGTTGATGGTCATGGCAAAGCATGCCCTCACAGGGAATTGCCTCCTTGTGAACTTGAAAGCAACTTGATCCTCTGTTGGTTGGCAAGGGATCCTTGGAATGAAGACCTTCTCCCTTGCATGCTCCCCTGTTATCAGCTCAACTTCTAGCACCCTGTTGCTAGACCTCCTCAAGATCCCTCTGCTCCCATTGCAGACACCATGTCTGGCATCCAAGTTCCTCAGCACCATCACAGGACAGCCCACCTTGAGCTCCAGCTTGGCAAGAGGAAGTCCAGAGCAGTTGATTGAGTTCAGGTACTCCACTGGATAGTTCAGCATCACATCAGCATCCCCACTCTGCTCAGAAGTGGGAATGCTGTCTGCACTCTGAAACACTTGTCCTCTTCCTGGGAACCTCCTAAGCACCTCCTTGTTGATGCTGTCCACATCAGTGTTAAGGCTAGAAAGGATGGCGCGCTCTGCAGAGTACTGGGAAGAAGGGTTGCCAGTGTCAAGGCCAGGGTAGATGCTGTCAATCAGAGAGGAAACTGTGTTCTCCCTGCGCTTCATATAGGGGGGAAGATGGATGATAGAGTTTGGATCAGTGTGCCTGCCTTTTCCAACCTCCAGTTGCCACTGTGCAAAGTTGGCCTCAGCTTGAATGCCAGTGGTGAGGCGCATATTTTGGTGGAGATGAAGCACTTTGATGGATCTCCAGAGGGGGGAGTGCTGTAGGCAGGCACCTACTGTCTGAGGCCTTGATCCTTACACAATAACAGGAAGGATCTGCTGAAAGTCACCACCAAAGACAAAGGTAAGACCACCAAAGGGCTTGTCAGAGCCACAGATGTCCTGGAATGACCTGTCCACTGTCTCCATCACATGCCTGTGCTGCATGGGAGCCTCATCCCAAATGACCAAGTCAGTAATGCAAATCAGGTCTGCTAAGTGTGAGTTTTTGGGGATGTTGCAGACAGTGGACTCATGGGAGGGAATGGGGATCTTGAAACAGGAGTGTGCAGTGTGCCCTCCCTTGAGAAGGAGTGCAGCAATGCCAGAGGAAGCAACACAGAGCACAATCTTGTGTTGAGAGCGCAGATGGTAGCAGAGGGTGTTGTAGAGATAAGTCTTGCCAGTACCCCCAGGGCCATGAAGGAAAAAGATCTCCCCTGTCTTGTTGAGGACAGCAGAGGAGATCCCCACAAAAGCAGTCTGCTGGTCAATATTAAGCTTGTCAATAGACTCAGTTGCAAGAAGAGCCTGTTCCTCTAGGTCATACTGGAGCTGCTCCTGAATGAGGGGATTCCCTGCAATGGCCCCCCAGTTCTCAACAAACTGAGGCATGGTTGGCCAATCCTGAAGTCTCTTGGCAGAGTGGGAGAGGAGGAGGTCAATGAGATAGAGGCCATAGTCCTTCACCTGTTCTTCAGTTGGCTCTGGGATGTTGAGATGCTGCTGGAGCTTGTGCTTGAGGTCATCACAGATAGATGCAGAGAATCTGTCCCAAAGTGCCCTGGGTTGAGAAGGGATGCAGTCCTTGAGGATGGTGACAAAGAGGTGGCGCAGCTGAGCACCTGTGCACATATGACTGGCTTCCTCCAAGCATTGCTGCCACTCTTGATCATCTTCTAGAAGACCTCTTGCAATGCAAGCCTCTCTGAAATAGGGATAGAGAGTGCCTTCAAATGAGCGAAGGTATTCAAAAGAGGTTGCACCCTTGACAGAGGTGAGAAGGAGGTGCAGGTAGTGTTACGGCGTGGCGGCCGTAAGAGCGTCAGCTCAAGGTTCAGTGGGGGCCAAGTCCCTGTGACTTGGTTCAAGGGTTTCAGTGGGGGCCGGCTCAAGGAGACTGGGTCAAAGGTTTAGTGTCTCAAGGCTGAGTCAGACAATGACTCAGTCCACAGACAGAGTCAATCTTCTGGTTTCACAGAAGAGGAGGATGATGAGAGAGAGGCAGAGGAGGAAGAGGAACACAAGGGTTCCTTGAGGTGTGCTCAGGTCAAGCAAGATGTAAGCCAGCACAAGCAAGTTGTGATTTGAGAGAGTATACAGGGCAAGGGATGCGACAGGAAATGGGACAAAGCTAAGCTTGGGGCATTCCCCAGCTTCTACAGGCACTTAAATACTGTATGTAGCGAGGCTGTACAGTACTATAAGCAGAACAATAGATAAAGGTAGACCAGTAGCAAAAGTAACTCGACAATAGGTGAAACACAACAAGTGAAACACAATAAGTGAAACACAATAAGGGATCACCATCAAGGAGTGAGATGGTAACCATGGGAACAGAGAAGAACAATAACGAGAGGGATTATGGACGAACTGATAAGGGGGTAAATTACAACAGGTAGAAGCGCTCTCCAGAAGTAGGGTGAGCATGGAACATCCTCCCAACAGCAAAGCCCCTGTCCCTTGGAGTCCACCTATGAGTGCTTTTGTTCCAGACCATTTTGGAGGGATAATCTTGGTAGAGAAGATCCAGAATGTCAGAGCCCTCTGGGGCAGCAGCATTGGTCTCAAACCATCCAGTGAGTGTGGTGGGCTTATTTGGGACTTCCTCAAGAACTTGAGGATTGTAGACAACACTGTGGTGATCAGGAAGATGGACCTGGAGGCACACCACATTTGGAACCTGCTCCTGCAGCTCAAAGAGAAAGAGTCTCCACACTGCCTCACAGCTGCTGACATATCTGGCATCCAAGTAGAGCTTGACCTCATCCATGCACCTGCCAAACTGCATAGTGGTCCTGTCATGGCCCTTGTAGACATACTTGTAGATGTACTTGAGAGCCTTGACAGAGGCAACAGACTCCACATTGATGTGACACCTGTACTTCCAGATGAGAAAAGGGGAATGACAGACCACCCATTGGTTTGTGATCTCCTTGCCACCAATGAGATGAGCATGGCCAGTGTCCCTCCTCCTGGTGCGCGCATAAGAGTCCTCAGTAACAGTAGTCTCCTCCCTAAAGGGCTTAGGAAAACCCTTGGAACATGAGCCATTCACCATGCAAGGGGAATTCCTGTTCTGGTTGCCACAGGGCCTGTGAACCATGAACTTCTTGATGAGTTCAAGCAGTTGAGGATTGTCTTCTGGGAACTCAGAAGACATAAGACTGTCAATCTGGTCAGGGGTGCGCAGCTTTGAATGGGGCTGAAGGAAGACAATGATGTGGGCATGAGGGAGGCCCTCTCTTCTGAAACTCTATGGTGTAAAGGTGAGCTGCCCAATCACCCAGTAAGCCAGCTTTGATGTCCTTGATGAGGGACTTGAGCTTGGCATGAAACACTCTGACCACCAAGTCAGGGCGCTCATTGGCAGTCTGGCCAGGTAGAAGAGCAGAGTGAACCTCAGGCCACTGAGGATTGGCAGTCATGGTGATGAAGAGGTCACCTCCACCATAGAAGTGGTTGATTGCCAAGGCATCTTGTAAATGCTGCTGCATATTTCTGGTGCTGCCAGAGAAGCTGGAGGGAAGGTTGAATCTCTTGCCTAGTTGGTCTGAGTCAACATCAACATTGGCAGCAACAGCATCTGCCAGACCCTTATAGATCTCCACCCTGAGCTTGTTTTGATTCATCCTGATGAAAGTTAAGGCGATACTGCTCTGCAACTGCCCATGCCTCACAGGCATACACTTGAAAGAGTTTGCCAGAGAGGAAGATGTGATGAGAGTCAGAGAGATGAGGGTGAATATGAAGGCGATAGCGATGAAATTGAGCCAAGGAAACACACTTCCTCTGAGCAGGGCCACCTTGATAAGGGATGTTTGGGAACCATCCTAACTGGCCAGTGGGAAAAAGCAAGACATATCTGGGTGAGGGGTAGAAAGGATGGGTATCAGAGATGCGCTTTAGAGGGCCCTCCCTTAGGTGTAAGATGATATCTTGTGAATGCTTAGGCTCATCCCCATCACCTGGAATAATGGCTGCAATCTCATGGATGGCAGCATCAGGGGCATTATAGCGATGCCTATCACATGCAGCATCAAAGTGAAGTGAGAGAGTGCAATCTTGCTCTCTAGGAAGGTGGCGAGTCAACTCATAAGCCTGCTTGAACTTCTGGACTGCAGCATGAGAGCAATAGAGCATGTCCTGAAGAGTTTGCATGGTGTTTTCATGCAAGTGAGAGTTGGCAGGATGGGCCATGCGCATGTTGAGGGCCTGGTCAGGGTCATAAATATAGAGTTGAGCATAAGAAGGGGCAGCAGCATCAGGTCCCTCTGGTGGCAAAAGAGACCCAATTCTGTGAATGAGCTCCCCATGCAGCTTAAAGACCCAAGGCCCTTGTCCTTGATTAACAGAATGATCCACTTGTCTTCCCACTGAGGTAAAGGCCAAAGCATTGTTATAAGAGAGAATACAAAGGCGAAATGCTTTAGAAAGTGGATCTTGGGCCAGTGAGGAGGTTGTAGAGCTCAGGAGGACATGGATGAAGAGGAGGAAGGGCAATCTTGCCACTCAAGCAACACATGCCAAACCTGGGGGTCCTTTGAGATGAGTTGGTAAGGTGCTCATCTAGCCAATGGAGTGCCTTGCAGAAAGAACATTGAATGGTCAAGTCTTTAAGATCATGAATGGTCCATGTAGGATCAAAAGGACATCGTGCAATTGGCACTTGAGGTGGCAGCTGAGGTTGGCCCATATCTGGATGCTATAATATATTAAGTATATTTAAAATTTTCACTTTAAAGATTTGAGACTTACAGGCAAGGGATCTTCTGGATAAACATGAGCATGAGGATAAGGAGGAGGGCTTGGAGGAGCAGAGGATGGAGAAGGAGGTGGAGAAGGAGCAGCAGAAGATGGGGAAGAAGGAGGGGAAGAAGGAGGGGAAGGAGCAGGAGGAGCAGGAGCAGGAGCAGGAGCAGGAGCAGGAGCAGGAGCAGGAGCAGGAGCAGGAGCAGGAGCCACATTCACAGGAAATCCTAACATAGAGGGTGGGCCAGAAGGGGTTAAAGTTGTCTATAGAAATGTAAGTTGATTAAGCTAAAACAAAAAATATATATAATTAAAACTTACAGGGGCATGGACATGAACTCTTTGCTGTGGAGGAGGAATGGCAGCAAGCTGAGCAGCCAAGTTAGCTGGCAAATGCTGATACTGCCTAATAGGATAAGGAAAGGGGGGGTTAGTAGCAAAATCAGGAGTGGAGACAGAGCCAGAGCGAGATTCATAGACAGAAGCAGAAGCAGCAACAGAGCCAGAGCCAGAGCCAGAGCCAGAGCCAGGAGCAGCAGAATGTGACCTTGTAATAATCTACAACTTTCATTTACTATAAATGTCTATTTTGAGATAAAGTTGACTCACAGGAGGAGGGGCAAGGAGAGAAGGTCAACCACGATGTTGTGGAGGAGCAGGCATTGGTTGAAGGGCTGCCAATTGAGCAGCCAAATTAGCTAGTAAGTGATTATAGACTTGGCCTTGAAAATGAACAGGTTGTCTGGCAGTTGAGGTACTGGCAGGTGTTCTACGCTGTTCAGGGCTGCCCAAAGTGCGACTGGCACGCTCAGCTTGGCGAGCAGCAGCTTGTGATTGTTGAGGAGATGTGGGAGGAGTGTCAGACATGGGGGCTAATAAAAGAGACAGGATCATCAACACTGCAGTAATTAAAACATAGTAAATATACCTTGTTGATTGTTGAAAAGGGTGGAAGTTGGAGGGTTGTGAGTGACTGAAAAACATATTTAAAATAATATCCAGCTGTCCAGAAAGTGAGAGACTCACTTTATAAAGAAACTGGGCTGTTCACCAGGGGCAGAGGATGGTGGTTGGAGGCAGAGGAAGGATTTCCGCAGCACCAACAGGCAAGCACCTGTTCTCAGATGAGCCAATTCTGCATCGCGTGGAGCCCAGCCCGGTTAACCGGCCATGTCCCCTCAACCCAGGTTCCGCGTCCCACGTGCTGTTCAGCTGCAGAGCACAGCCTAGCCAGTTAACTGGCCCATAAGCTTCATTTGCTCTTCAAAGTCAAAGTCAAAAGAAAATATATTCATTTGATAACAAACATATATACAGAAGACTATAAAAGAGCCAGGAGAGTACAGGAAAAGATGCGCACTCCACACGCATGGTTGTTGCTGTTGTTGTAGCCCTGGTAGAGCCATTGCTCACCCAAATTTCCATTTGGCTTGCTTTCTTTTAGTTTTTCCATGGCCTCGCCCAAGGCAGGCGCTGCTTGATTCACTGTGGCCATCCATTCCGGGGCCTTTTCCCCACAATGCCTGAGACGCATCAACTCTTGGAAGCAGCCAGTGTCCTGGCGGTGGGAGAATCTGGACCAATGCACTCACAGGTGGCAGCCAAGAGCCGTGTGCCCTCCACTCCTCATGCGGTGCCTGGTGTTTGCATTTCATGCCAGATGTCACACTGTGAAGGAAATGGGATAAAAGAAAAGCCACAAAGCTCAAAGCGTGAAATCACGCATGCGGGAAACCATTGTGTGTCGTCAAGGTTTCGGGTGTGGGAATTGGCCAGTCGCGTGTCGCAGGAGATTGAAAAAACTGAGGATAGGGAATCAGATAGGAACCCAAAAGAGAAAAGAAAAAGAAAAACGCACACATGCATTGGTAAAGGAAAGCCAGCTGGAACTGGCAAGGCATGCACACATGCATGGTCACCGCATGGAAAGCACCCGTTTCTTGCCAGACGGATCAATGCTGATGGAGTGAAAAACAGAAAAAAAAAACAAAACGCACACAGATAGGTCTTGGCCTGGAGTTGCCACACATACTGGAACAGGCATTTGCATGTGCTGGCCAGGTGACGCACGCCCACCCAGGTCGCCACTGTACGCCAAACCCACACCGGGCGAGCAACCGCCGGCAAGCTGCATCATCGGGATCACCTCGCAGGATAGCTGGACGGACACCGCCAACTTGGCATTTGCGCTCGAAGTACATCTATGCTCGGCGTGCCACTTGCATCACCCCTCTCCTCGACGAGGTGGATGAACCAATGCTTTCTTGCGTTCCAGGCCCTCTGTCTTCCCACCGTTCATGTGTGGGCAGTGCAAGCTCTTCAAGACGGCATCTGCGCTGCATTTTGTGGCCATGTGAGTCCTCCTCCTGAACAGCATGCAGAGTTTCATTTCTCTTTTGTTTTACTGAACGTCCCCCCAGAGGGGTGAGAGGGTGAGAGAGAGCACATGAGAACGAAAAGGAAAAAAAAAAAAACGCACACACGAAAATGAGGCCCTGCAGAAGAGCTCCAGTCACTGGCAGCTTGAGTCTCAGTGAGCGATTCAAGGCAGAGGCCAGCGGGTGGAAGTAGCTTGAAGGGCCTCGCGGTCGTTAAGGCCATGAGTGGGAATGCTTAGACCGAAAAGGAGATGAGCGCAAAGCTAAAGAAACAAAAGAAAACTCACTTTTTCATTCGCCCATGCGAGATGCCTGTCTTGTGAACCATTTTGACGGCCGCGTTGTACATGCGCGCCGTGCAATGGCAGAGCATGGGGAAAAGAGAGGCGGGAGTGAGGAGTGGAGTGGACGACAGGCCCTGTGTCCGGTGTGGCCCCAGGAGCAGCGTGAGGAGCGTGAGGGCCAGCGGGGTGTGGCAGGTTGGCGTGGCAGTGTGCACATAGGGCAGGATGGTGCGGCGGACGTGGTGTCGTGGGGGTGTGGGGCAGCGCCACCATCTGCGATGGGTTGCTCAGGCTGCTTTGTGTTGCTGAAGGCGGTGTGCACAGGAGGAAAGGGGATTGGGGGGAAGCAAGTAGAAGAAGAGCTTTCAAAGGCCTGCTTGAAAAAAGGGTGTAGGGAGAGGATGAGAGAGAGCACGCGAAAATGAAAACAAAAAATGCACCTGTGGAAACGACAGCTCGTGGGAAAAACTCGAATGTCTTGGAAGTAGCCTTGAGGAACCCGGCAGCTTGGGAGTGTTGACCTGGGACCAAAGGGAAGGGAGAGTGGTGAGGGGAAGGAGAGGAAGAATGATGGCGAATGAAAAAACGAACGCACGTCGTAAAACGAAGACCGCAGGTGAAAAAAGTTTTTTCATTGCTTAGTAAATTTATTGGATAAGCAATTGCCATGTGGAGGCAGCTTGGGGCGGACCCTGACTCTCCGTTCTCATTTTAATTAGTTGATGCCTGTCTTTTGTGCTTTTCCTGTCCCTCAGCATTAGTTCCCACCTGTATCTGCTACCATCTTGAATAAAGTTGCCCTGTTGTTCCCTTATCATCTGTGTGAACCTGAGTGCAGTCGAATGAACAAACACGTTCTCACATTCCTGCTAGGTGCTCCTCCTCTTTGGAGCTTCAGTCTTATGAAGTCATTCTGCATTCTTGGACACACTTCACCGCCTCATGGGCTCAGGTGTGCACTTCCTGGGGGGGCTCCTTCCCGGCACATGACCGTGCTACTGTCACACAATATGAGGGAAACAATGTTGCACACCACAATGCTTGAGTCAAAAACACTATGGGGCTGCCTCAAGACAGCCCATGGGTACAACATGAGGGAAAAATAATAGATATAGACTGTGATTTTGAGTTGTAATTCATCTGATACACATGTCGAGGTGGCTTGAGTCCAGCTCCACCAATTCTCACTCAAATCTCATGAAAACAATGGGGCTGCCTAGCCCTCATTCAGGCGATTCAGGGACAATAAGTTTTATGTTAATTGAAGCTGTTTTGAGGGAGATATTCGCCCCGCATGTTTGAGAGGGTTTTCTGTGCCGATTTGGGTGGAATTCCAACTCCGCCAAGTGCACTGAAAACGGCAATAATTGATTCTAAAACCCAAGAAGTCAATTTCTTTTTGTTCAAATGCACATTTGGATGCCTTAAGGAAATAGGAATCCCTTTCTAGGGGATCAAGAAATTCATGTGTGAGTTGTCGATGTAGGTGTTCTTCTCCAGATCCTGTGGCTATTGCTACATTGTCCAGGTAGTTACAGGTGTTTTCTGGGTATTTGAGGAGCCAAGGTCTAAGGGTGTGGTTCATTGCTCATTGAAAGGCTGCCGGTGCATTGGTGAAGCCAAAGCCCATTACCATAGGGACAAAGGTACCAAATTGGGTTTTGAAAGCCCCCTTGTGTCAATCTTCTGGATGAATCAGAATATTGTTGTAGCCAGCCCTGACGTCAAACTTGCTGAATGTAGTTTTGCCCCTTAGTCAATGTAATTGTTCTTCCATGTTTGGCAAGGCATGGTAGTCAGAAACTGTGGAATTATTGAGTTTTCGGTAGTCTACTACCATTCTTGGGGCAGTGCCATCCTTTTTCTGGACAAAAAAGACAGGGGATACAAAGTCTGAGGTGCCGTCCTTGATGAAACCTTTAGCTAGGTCTTCCTGAATTTGTCTTGACAACTCTTTTTTTTCATTCTGTGGGAGGGGGTAAGTCTGGCAATCAAGGAATTTGGGGGTGTCTGGTTTCAGGGTGATTTTGAAGTCAAGCTCTCCTCGACTAGGTGGGAGTTGTTTGGCCACTTCTTCTGAAAAGACCTTCTGATGACATGAGTATTCTGGGGGGATGGAGGTCATTCTAACTTGTGCGATTCAGATTTTTGGTGGGTTCATTGGAGATATAGGGGTGAGAAGGACCCCTAAGTGGTTTCTAAGACAACCAGTGCTCCAGTTGACAAGGGGGTTTAATGCCTTTAGGAATGGATAGCCAAGGATCATTCTGTCTTCTCCCAAGTTTGTAACATAAAAGGTGAGAAGTCATGTGGTGGGACCATGTTGTACAGCTATGTGAGCATAATGGGTTAGTGCTCCTCCTTGATTGTTCATGCCATCTACGTTAATGATGGGTCTGGGGGTTCTGAGAGTTTGAAGTGGGATTTGTAATTTTCCCACAATTCCTTGACTAATGAAGCTTTCTGTTGCGCCACTGTCTAGGAGCGCTTGGCCAGTCTTCCCATTGGTTGTGATCATAAAAGGAACTTTCATTGAGTTTTCTTTATGGTTGACAATGGTATCTATTTGGGCTGTAGTACCAACTGTTGTACCTTGGCCTAGAGAAAATCCTCCTTGAGGATGAGGTCCCAGAGCTTGGCTCTATCCTCTGCTGGTAATGCTTTCATATGGGCCACCATGGTGGAAGCTTCTTCCTCCTTGGGCGGTTCTGGGGTTGGTTCAGTGGTGTGGGCCTTGGAGGGGGTGGGGGTTGTGTTTTTGGGGCATTCCTTGCTTAGGTGGCCTTTTTCTCTGCAATGGAAGCAGCACCCTTCTTTGGCTAACTGTTTCCTTTCTTCTTCCACGAGTTTCTTAAAGTTGGACTTGGCAGCGTCCACTTGCATTCGGTCAGGGTGATAGGTCTTGTGTTCAGTGGTGAAGGGGTTTTTTCTACCCTTGAGTTTTTCTCTAATGGTAATGAAGCGATGGTGCTTTCTCCTGGCTTCCTCTTTCCATTCCTGGAGGGTGGTGGGCCAGACATTTCTATTGAGGATTACGGCATATAGTCTCTTTTTGAGTCCATTCTTGAAGCTTTCGATGGCAATTATGTCTGTTTCAGGCCATCCAGTTTTGGCCAGGAGTTGTTCAAAGGTAGAAATATAATCATCAAGAGACTCTTTCATTTCGTGTTTAGTAAGGGCCACCTGAGCGTCTTCCCTTTCTGCCATGTTGGTGAATTTGAATGTGAAGTCTGTGACAAAGTCATTCCATAATGCTTCGTCCATTCTGTTGACAGGGTTTTGAGCCCTGTTCACTTTTTCCCTGAGTGCAGTTGCCTGCAAGTTGACCCATCCTTCAACCTTTTCTCCTTGAATGTAGCAGAGGGCCAGCATTGTTTGTTTGAAAGGAGAAACCGTTACTGCTTTCTCATCATTAAGGCCCCAGTATAAATTGAATTCCATGATGAAACGTTTTGTTTTGTTTCTTTCCCCTGTGAATGCTGAAGGTTCTTTGCCACCGAGGGACCCATTGGTACCTTGTGGTGCTGGGGCAGCTGCCTGAGGGGGTGGGGCGATGACTGGGGGGGCCTGAGCAGCCATTTGAGGGGCCTGAGCGGCAGCCTGGGGTGGTTGTATCGCGACTTGGGGTTGGGCTGCCATAGTGGGTTCAGGGGGATTCTGTGGTTTGAGTTCTGGGGTTTCAATGGGTTCCTGGTTTTCAGCGAGGTCCTCTGGTTCTAGTACAGGGGATTCAAAGGGTGTCTGAGCTTCAACAGTGTTTTCTGGTTCAGGGGGGTTGCCTTCTATAGAAGAGGCTTCTGATTCTGAAGGTGGTTTGTAGAGAGGATCATTTTCTCTCCAGTAGCCTAGTCCAAGGCTGTTTCTAATGAGTTCTAGGTCTTGGTGAGTGTAGAGCTGTCCTCTTCTGAGTCATAGCTTGAACTAATGGTTGTTGATGAATTCAATGGGTAGTTCTTCGTTGTTTTCTGTGGTGATGTAACAGAGGAAGGTGTGAAAGCTGTCCCAAGTGGCAGTTCCTACAACATGTTTGGGAAGGTCTGGGGAGGGTCTGGGTTGGACATGGACCCAACGGTTTGATGGTAGTTCAAGGTTGATCTCCAGAATGGAGCAAGAAAAGCTTAGCTGTAAGAGCGTTAGCTCAGGATTCAGTGGGGCCAAGTCCCTGTGACTTGGTTCAAGGGTTCAGTGGGGCCAGCTCAAGGAGACCGGTTCAGAGGTTTAGCATCTCAAGACTAAGTCAAGGATGACCTAATCCGCAGACAGAGTTGATCTCCTGGTTTCACAGAACAGGAGGACGATGAGGGAGGAGCAGAGGAGGAAGAGGAACACAAAGGTTCTTTGTGACGAGCTCAAGTCAAACAGAGTATAAGCCAGCACAACACAAGTTGTGATTAAGAGACAGTACAGGGCAAAGAGATGCAACAGGAAATGGGACAAAGCTAAGCTTGGGGCATTCCCCAGTTTTTACAGGCACTTAAATACTGTATCTAGCGAGGCTGTACAGTACCATATGTAGAATAATAGATAAAGGTGAGCCAATAGCAAAAGGAACTCAAACAATAGGTGAAACACAATAGGTGAAACACAATAAAAGATCATCAGTATCAAGGTGTTAAGGCTCCAAAGTGCCTTGAATAAGATCAATGGTCACATCTATGAACGCATCCTACCAATGCAGATATGCTTGAGTCAAGCAAGCAATACTCGTGGAGGGGAAGGAGTGTTAGATCCTTCTGGAGTATGGCAACAAGATGAGAGGGGCTCTGCAGATGGGGTAGGAGTCAACTGTTTGAGATTGGCAAACTAAGTCAAGCTTAGGGCTCAACTGCTACAGACTGGGGGCTTTATATAGCCCTGCAGGGATAAGGTTCATGCTACTGTAGTACTGGTTGGTGCTATAGAAGCAAGAAGTAGCTCATAGAAGTGAGGTTGCTTCTATGTAAACGATCTTGGTGCTGGAAGCATTAAGTGCTTCCCTAGTAGCAATCTCGGTGTCATAAGTACTTTCCTAATCAAGGAAGCGACATACATGGCAGTACAGGAGCATCTGGAACAGAAGCAATGCTACTCATTGCTTCTTCAATACATCTTCAGAAAGATACGATCAACGCGTTCTGAACGCGATATCAACGAGCATAAATGATCAAGATCTGATGCACGCATGATGCAAACGGTGCAGTCCATAGTTCAGGTGTTCCAGCATCTTCTGGACCCCAAACCACTCGGTAACAAAGGCACACATGATGAACAGGCCGAATTCCTCGTTACCAATATAGGAGACCATGACATTATCCTAGGTACTGACTGGCTAAGACACCATAACCCGGATATCAATTGGACCAAAGACACGATCACCTTACAAAATTGCCCAGCAACATGTAATGACACAACCCTCTATAACAGTCCCATTGACCCACAGTACACGCACAGGGCTGATAAAAGCCCTCACCTTCCCGGAAGATGAAGAACCATTGTTCAAACATGTAGCAGCCTTGATATTTCGGGACACACTGGATAAGGAGGAACCCCTTGTTGACCAACACATTTACAACACCTTCAATTGTTACCCATTACGGATCCAAGCAAAGAGTACGACATCTACCAAGTTGGCAACAAGTAACCAGCCAACACAGTCCCTTACAGAATTAATCCCAACCACCTTCAAGATTTGGCGAAGTGTGTTCAATGAACAAGCCTCCCAACGCCTCCCCGCTCATGCACCATAGGATCATGCCATTAACCTCAAACCAGAAGCCTCGCATAAGGACTGTGGCATCTATAGGCTTACTCCAAGAGAATTAGTAGCCTTGAAAGAGTATCTAGACGAACACCTCAAGAGAGGGACTATCCGCCCCTCTAAAGCACCAATAGCTAGCCCATTCTTCTTCGTAGAAAAGAAAGGTGGGGCCCTACGCCCAGTACAAGACTACCGGGGACTTAATGCCACCACTATCAAAGATGCCTACCCCCTACCATTGATCCCAGACCTGATTGACAAGCTACAGGGAGCACAATACTTCACAAAGTTCGACATGTGATGGGGATATAACAACATCCGCCTTTGACAGGGTGATGAACACCTAGCAGCTTTTAAGACACTGTTAGGCCTCTTTGAACCACTTATTATGACCTTCGGCCTTTGTAATGCACCAGCCACATTCCAATGATTCATGAACAACATCTTAGCGCCGCTGATTGCAACAGGACATGTTGTGGTATATCTAGATGACATACTAATCCTCGCAAACACCATTCATGATTTAGACCAATGGACACATACAGTTCTCAAAATCCTACAGGAACATGACTTATATCTTAAACCAGAGAAATGTGCATTCCGTCAAACATCCATCAGCTATCTAGGCATACACATATCCCAAGGACACATATCAATGGACTCAGACAAACTAGTAGACATAACACAATGGCCAACCCCTAGTAATGTCACCGAAGTTCAAGCCTTCTTAGGCTTTTGTAACTTCTACAGACAGTTTATACACCAATATTCTCATCTAGCCTGACCATTGTTCAACTTAACCAAGAAGGATCACCCATTTCATTGGGGACCCGAGGAAGAAAAAGCCTTCCGTACCCTCATTGAAGCATTCACAAAAGCACCAGTCTTAGCACTACCAGACCATTCCTGGCCATTCCGCTTGATCTGTGATGCAAGCGACTTTGCAGTCGGCTCCATTCTAGAACAACCAGATGAACTAAACTGGTACCACCCAGTTGCATACTTTTCCAAATCACTGGATCCCGCTCAGAGGAACTATATGATCTATGACAAAGAACTCCTAGCCATAGTGTCCTCCCTTCGGCACTTCTGACATTACTTAGAAGGAGCTAAACACCCAGTAGAATTGTGGACGGACCACAACAACCTCACATATTTCATGACAAAACAAAAGCTCACCTGACAACAAGCTCAATGGGCTTTGCTACTCAGCACATTCAATTTCCACATTATACACCACCCAGGGACACAAAACAAAGCAGATGGTCTGTCCAGGTGGCCAGACTATAAAGAGGGGATGCATGAAAACAATGCAAAGGTCCTGCTGGACCAACAAGTTTTCAAAATTAGAGCAACCCAATCATCCATGACAGAACCCATAGGAGACTTTGAACTAAGAGAACAGTTACCATCAGGAAAAAACAAAAATGCTATGTAGCGCTATATAGCTACTATAGCATCTGTAGCAACTTTACAACCATTGAGGTTTCATGCCTACATAGCAACCACCAAACTCTATATAGCCGCCACCAGGGTTATATAGAGCACCATTGACTACATTTCTTCTACCAATGCTACATAAATCATACAATGTTATATCAACAACATAAATATACATTTCTTCCCATCATCAACCATACCTATGTAGCCAACCACATGCTTATGTTCTACTGCTTGCAACATTGTTATGATAAACAACTCAGGCACTTAAATTCGCACAAATGTCAGGAAACAATATATATTTCACATATCAACGCTAACTAATATTTTTGAACTACAGTCGGATACTCGCCTCCACGGCACTGTTCCGGCTCTCACGTGTGGCACTTCTTGGGACTGCGCCCATAGCCGCCGTCGTCATTTGCATATGCATTCTAAGCGGCAGTCTCGTCATCGCTCCATATGTCCATTTCTCCCCCTGAGCACTTGACAAAAGGCTGGAGAGTATGAGAGAGTGCACAAAAACGAAAAGGAATAACGCACCTGTTCACTGTTCATTGGCCTGTGCCCGGGAGCGAGGGCCACCTTCTCTCGTTTCTTGGACTTGAACAGTGGTGTTGGTGGCTTTGTCACGGTAAGAGGGGGCATCAAGGACGATGCAGAAGACGGCACCAGGTACAGGTGAGTCGAGACATGAACATGTGTTCAATGTTTTGAAGCCGCACTGAAGCCTGTGCAAAGGAAAGCAGAGGGGAGTAACAAAAAAACGAAAAGCGAAAAAAAGGGGGGGAAGGGTAATGCACAGAATGTGTAAGACACTCATTGAAGACGCTGAGCATGGTTGTACTTGTCACTGTGACAGTGAGATTGTGCAGGTAAAAGGAAACCCGAAACGCACATTGGCGAGACCTAGGGAGAGGGTCACACTTTCGTTTTCTGTGATGTGCCCATCCCCTGAAATACCATTTCCTGCGTGCAGGAGCTCGCTTTCAGTTCAAGCGTACTTTACCTTCAAGCAACGCATGTTTTCCCCCATGTTAGGATTCTTGTGTTCTCTGACTGTCACCTGTTTTTCATTGACTCATCTATGATTACTCACACATCTGCTTACTGATCTGGCTTAGTGATTGCTTACTGATTCTGTTTGGCTTACTGATTGCTTACTGATCTTGATCAGTAAGAGCTTAGTCACTGCTAATTGATTCATGACAGATACTAGGAAAGAATGACTCACGCATGAGTCATTCTTAACATTCTTGGATTGCGCTCTCCGTATTTGGATACTACTGGTTCTCAGCTATGTGCACCCTGAGTTTTGTACGAATCGGATCAGTAGTTATTGAGATATCATATAAATAGTCTGTGGTACCAAAAGTCAATCCTTACGCTTGACTTACCCTCTAACAAGATAATCATCTTGTCTATCGATCTAAACAATATTCTAGTGCAGACTTTTGAGTGAAAGAGGCCCCTCTCTTTTCCACATCCTATCTTCCTGAGATAACATCAAAGGGTTCGAAGTCTAGTGCTTGAACTATATCAAGCAACTCTTTCACTAAAAGAGTCGGTACTAAGATCAGTCGGATCTTAACACCCCGTGCGCGATTTTAGTTAAGAAGTTTGTGTGCATTTTTTTTTTTTTCTTTCACTTAAATGCAAGTACTCTCATACGCTGTTGTCGTCCCCATCGTCACCACTGCAGTGACACAGAAGAAGGGAGTGAGAAGGCAACTTGAAGGCCAACAAGAAGCTGTTTAGTGGGAAGGAGAGGGGAGATGATGAGAGAGTGCGTGAAAACGAAACAAAAAACGCACCCGCAGAAACAACATGGCGTGGGAAAACTCGAAAACTCGAATGACTTGGGTAATAGCCAGTGAAAACTTGATGAAACTGGCAGCTTGGGAGTCTTGAACTGGGACCATGGGGAAGGAAGAGTGGGCAGGAGAGGGGAAAGAGGGGAAGAATGACGGCAAAAGAAAATGAACGTGATTAGTAAAAACGAAGAGGCCGTCGTCAAAAAAGGTTTGAAGTCGATGAGTTGCACATATTGGCCTTTTTTACCTTGTGCCTTGCCATCACATATCTCAACATCCCATTGCATACTCACATAGACAAGCAAGCAGCATTTTTAAATTTTCATGCATGACCCCTTTTTTCACGCCCCATGTGCTCTCTCCCCTCTCCTCTCCTTTGCACTGTAAGGTGAGTGCACTGTAAGGTGAGTTGCAGGCTTGGACGTGGATTATGTACTGGCCAACACTGACCAAGCGTCACCCACACCCACCGCCGCAAGAGACAAGTCAACAAGTCAACAGCCGAATGCCCAACACACGTGCCCCACAACTCCCTCTCTCCACCACGTCACACACACAAGCACACCATGCCCTCTGCCTCTCACCTCCAATGCACACACTCGCTCCTCCGCCTCCGACATCACTATCACCCACGTGCACCTGTACGCATACCCCCACGCTCACCCCCACGCGCACGCACGCTCGCACGCACGCCTGCCACTGCCTCATCAGGCAGAAGTCCCCAATGCTCGAGACCTGGCCGACCACCCCTTCACAGCATTTTGGCCACGCCAACTAGTGCCCACTCGTTGCTACAGCCCCCTTTTCTATACCCTTCCAAAGCCTAGCTTCGTTACACCTGTCGCCTCAACGCCACGATCACACGCAGTCCATACCCATTTATCTCAGAATACATTTACCTCTCTTTAGCTACCCTCATTCTAGGATACCATTTAGTCTACCTCCAGTCCCAATGTACCCAATGTACATAAAAACCAGCCTTCGTCTCTAGGACGAAGGCAAAGGAAGGAAATAGAAAGAAAGAAAGCAAGCAAGAAACCCTTTTACCCCCACTTCGACCGACTCGCATGTGCGGCCGCCCACCATCAGGAGAGGAGAGGTGAGAAAGAAAAACAGTGTCTTCAGGGGACAAGGAGAGGGGGAGAGTGGGTTGGGGAGGAGAGGAGAGGACAATATGCAGTGTAGCATGGCCACCATCAGTAAGGCTCGATAGTGCAATATAATTATAATAACCAATAGTCTCCATAGAGCAATGTAATGAACAATTGTCTCCATAGTGCAATGTAATGAACAATTGTCTCCATAGTGCAATGTAATAAACTGATTGTCTCCATAGTGCAATGTAATGAACAATTGTCTCCATAGTGCAATGTAATAAACTGATTGTCTCCATAGTGCAATGTAGTAAACTGATCATCTCCATAGACAACCATAATTTCAGTCATCCTACATAGTGATATGTAGACTTGGTTTCATCTACTGTGCCTACATAAATATAGTCATAAACTACTGGAACTACATTGAGCAATATAGACTTACTATGATGCTATAGAGCACTACATAGTATGTTGTTGTGCTATGGTGTCTATGGTGTCTACAGAATTAAGTGGTGTCTATGGACCGGACCAGTTTTTCCTGATGATGTTCCATTAAAGAGTATGACGCAGAGGTCAAAGCGGCCTTAGAAACCATTCTAAAGAATGGCCCCCGTCACCTTACAAAAGGCTTGCAGGACTGGAACTTAGAAGATGGACTGATCCTCTTCAAAGGAAAAGTCTACGTCCCAAGGTCGGACACACTGAGGCATACAGTCCTCAAAGTACACCATGATTCCTTAGCCACCAGCCACCCAGGTCAATGGAAGACCTATGAACTAATAAATTGTAACTACTGGTGGCCAGGGATGCTGACGTTCATCAAGAGCTATGTGGAAGGCTGTGCTATATGCCAAAGCACAAAAAACCGTCCAACAACTACTGTTCCCCTAGTCCCTATCACCCCAGCAGGCAAAATATGGGATAGCATCACTATGGACTTCATTGTCGACCTGCCCCTCTCTCAAGGGTATGACAGCCTACTAGTGGTGGTGGACCACTTTAGTAAAGCTACCATCATCTTCCTGTGTCATAAGACCATCACTGCAGAAGATACTGCCTCCCTAATCATGAACAATGTATGGAGACAGGTGGGGTTACCAACTCAAATCATCTCTGACTGAGGTCCCCAGTTTGCGGCCAAAGTTACTCAAGAACTGTGGAGGAAACTGAATGTCAAGTCCTCCCTTAGCACAGCATACCACCCCCAGTCAGATGGGGAGACAGAAAGAGTCAACCAAGAACTAGAACAATACATGAGAATCTTCTGTAATCACCAACAGGACAACTGGGGTGAACTAGTCCCATTCATGGAATTTGCTCATAATGCATGCACCCATAGCGCAACCCACAAAACCCCCTTTGAAATATGGTATGGCTTCAATGCAACATTTGCCCCCCCTCTTAGTTTCAATACCAAGTTCCCTTCCATCTTGGATTGTCTGCAACAACTGGACCTACTCAGAGAGGAAGTCGCAGCCTCCCTCTGGTATGCCACAGCATTGATGGGACAACCCAGCTCCCACTTCCCCAAGTACCAGTTTAAGACAGGAGACTTAGTCTGGCTAGAAGCCACTAATCTGAAGACAACACACCGAAAAGCCAAGATAACTCCTCGACAGTATGGACCCTTCAAGGTCATCACCTCATACCCAGTCAACGTATGCCTACTCCTACCAAAGACATGGAGGATACACCCAGCCTTCCATAACTCCCTGATCAAACTGTACAAAGAGACCACTGCCCATGGCCCTAACTTCAAACAACCTCCACCCACTATAGTGGGACGGGAGGAACAGTATGAAGTGGACAAAGTCCTAGTGTCCAGACAATCCCCTAACTGAAGAGGTATTCAATACCTAGTACAATGGAAAGGGTACCCCGCAGCAGAGAACTCTTGGGAGCCTGTGTCCAACCTAGTTAAAGCCAAAGAGGCAGTAAAGGCCTTCCACCGATGGTACCCAACAATGCCCAGGCCTAATAACATAGCTGCAGGAGCAACTAGGTCATAAAGAGGGGATGAATGTCGTGAACCAATTCCCAGAGAGGGTCCTTGAAGGACCCTTATGAGAGGAAACCCAGCCTCTATGGTGTCACCCTGTTCACACAGACAAAAGGGGTGAGTAGAGGTGTCCACAATATCATGCACACATTGTCACATGAGCAATTCCAGCACAATCAACATACAACAAGCCCCACTTAATGGCAACCCTTTTAGCAATAAAGGACAGTACTATAGCCTCCCTAAGGACCCTTTAGGACGACCCTAAGTGCCCTACAATAGGCACTGATACAAGACTAAAAGACCCTACAACATGTTATTAGACTGACTCTAACAACTATAGAAGGAACCCTAAAGCAATACTAAGAAACTTAATAGAAGTATTAGGGTCGACTCTAAGGACCCTAATAGAACTATACAAGGTATCTTATAGACAACTCTATTCCTTGGACCAAAACTACAAGTCCTCAAATGACTGGCCCTAAACAGCAAATGAATCAGGTGCTTTGCATGTGTACTAAAGCAGTGAACATGTGGACAGTAAAGGCTCTTACTCATCAAGAGAAGCCTTCTTACTCAGCAGCTTACTGAGCATGACTGAGCATGCTCAGTACGCACACTCCAACTTCTTACTCATCACTCTATTGTGCTTGATAACAAGGTTATAACTTGTTCCCTATTTAGCAGCCCTTTTGTAGTATATAAGCGCTCAATAAAGTAGCAGACAGTCCTCAGACTGTCCATTTGTTTACAGCATTCTCTATCCCTGGGATACTCCTTTAAGGACCATCCCATTGTGACCATTCTGGCTTCTTCCCTGCATACCTACTTGACTCTACCAGTAACTATACCTCTTTGGTATTTGCTACTGCTTTGGACTCTACTCCTTGCCCATGCCGTCTTGGATGTCTATCGACTCATCTTTGAACTTACTCCTCACTCTTGAACTGGATAGTTCAACAGTGAGTCTTGACATTTGGACTCCACCCAGACAATTTCAAATTGATATACAGACACCTCAACCCCTGGCATATGGATGAGTGATGAAGAACTTATTTTCCAAGACATATTTGATACCATGGTCAACATCTTCTCTCAAGACCCTTGCAACATCCACTGGGAATGCCATCTCAACTCTGTCAATGGAGACAAAGACAATTACATCTATCCTACACCCACACCAGCTCTTGCCTTCATCCCTGCATTGCCCATCAGCACCTTCATGTCCCCTGCTCCCATCATCCCTGCAGTTCCCATGTCTGTCCAAGCCCTAGCCTCCTCTGCCTAACCCACCATTGGCACCACATTGCCCACTCCTGCTTCTGTTGTCTGTCAAGACACATACTGCTGATCACTTAGGACTCAGGAGCAGGTGGGTAAGGGTTGGAACAGACAGTAAGTGGCATATAACATGTTGAACAAGAGGATGAGCCAAATGATGAGGTCCCAGATGGGGACTGGTATGTGTTCCAAGAGGCAGAGGTGAAGATTGGAGGCCAGTGCAGCAAGAGGGCTTTAAACAAGGTGGTCGTGGAAGAGTACCTTGGGAGCAAGGGAAGTCCTTAAACTGAGTGGTCATAGGGGAGTACCCAGGAGGATGAGAGTATCACAAATGGACAGTCTGACCACTGCCATGCTACATTGGGGCTTATACACTAGTTACAAGTCTGAGTACAAACTACAGAAAATAACTCAGACTCTTTGGACTGCTCCAATTGGATTCTAAGGGCATAAACTTGTTGTGTCCGACCTATGGGTAACTCAGGAAGATTAGGGTGACTGTGGAGCAATGACATCATAATGATATCACTTGTGGAGTACTTAGTGAGCATATGAGGTCATAGTGGAGTTGCTCAGTCAGCCATGATGTCAGTGGCACTCTATGACATCATGCAGATTGTTCTAGGAGGTCTAGGAGTCCTTCCAGTGTTTCAGAACTTAGTGGCTGAGTGGCCATGTAGCTAGCACATGGTGGATTGCCCAAATAGGGAAGAGGGTTCTCAACCAAGCCACAGGGGTTAGGGGACAAGGATTCCTTGCAATGTATGTTTGCAGAAGGGAGCAGTCATTGGAAATAAAGGTGGATAGTGGATACAAAGTGAAAGGAGCTTTCTTGAGTAAAAATAGGATGATGCATGGCCAGGACTTGGCCTTGGTTCACAACATTGTCCCTGTCTTCCCCCACATCCAACATTGCCCAGCATCACCTCCACATTGCCTGCTCTTGCCCTGCCTGCTCCCTTTGCCTCACCCTTGAATCTTTCACATCCAGTCCTGTCTGTTGCCACATCTGCTCAAGCTCCAGCCCTGCCTGCCTCACCCACCATCCCTCCTCCTTCCATTGTCATTCCAGCCACCACCACTGCCTCTATGTTGCCCATCTCCATTCCAGTCTCATCAACTGCCACCATCTTAGCCTCAGTCTCACCTCAGTCTCATCCACTGTCATATCGCTGGCAATGCCAGCCACTGCCTCTATGTCTCCTGTCACCGCCCCAGTTCTCATCTCGTGCTCTGCAGCACCTGTAGCCCCAGCCTTGCCCACTGATGTTTTAGACAGCCTGCTGTCAAGACTCACTGTTGAACTATCCAGTTCAAGAGCGAGGAGTAAGTTTGAAGACGAGTTGATAGACGTCCAAGATGGTGTGGGCAAGGAGTAGAGTCCAAAGCAGTAGCAAATACCAAAGAGGTATAGTTACTGGTAGAGTCGAGTAAGTACGCAGGGAAGAAGCCAGAATGGTCACAAGGGGACAGTCCTTAAAGGAGTATCCCAGGGATAGAGAGTGCCATAAACAAATGGACAGTCTGAGGACTGTCCGCTACTTTATTGAGCACTTATATACTACAAGAGAGCTGCTAAATAGGGAACAAGTTATAACCTTGTTATCAAGCACAATAGAGTGATGAGTAAGAAGTCAGAGTGGCTTACTGAGCATGCTCAGTCATGCTCAGTAAGCTGCTGAGTAAGAAGGCTTCTCTTGATGAGTAAGAGCCTTTACTGTCCACATATTCACTGCTTTAGTACATGTGCAAAGCACCTGATTCATTTGCTGTTTAGGGCCAGTCATTTGAGGACTTGTAGTTTTGGTCCAAGGAATAGAGTTGTCTATAAGATCCCTTATATAGTTCTATTAGGGTCCTTAGAGTCAACCCTAATACTTCTATTAAGGTTCTTAGTATTGCTTTAGGGTTCCTTCTATAGTTGTTAGAGTCAGTCTAATAACACGTTGTAGGGTCTTTTGGTATTGTATCAGTGCCTATTGTAGGGCACTTAGGGTCGTCCTAAAGGGTCCTTAGGGAGGCTATAGTACTGTCCTTTATTGCTAAAAGGGTTGCCATTAAGTGGGGCTTGTTGTAAGTCGATTGTGCCAAGAATCACTCATGCGATATTGTGGACACCTCTACTCACCCCTTTTGTCTGTGTGAACAGGGTGACACCATAGAGGCGGGGTTTCCTCTCATAAGGAAGGGTCCTTCAAGGACCCTCTCCAGAAATTGGTTCACGACACCAAACCAGAACAATTTGTCAGTCTTTGTAGAATAGGCAGCATGCACATACAAGGGGGTCACATAACAATCTGAAGTCTGAGTGGTACTGAAAGACATCTTCTTGGTTGCACATACAAAGTCTTGATGAGGCAGCCACAAAGCCTTTGAGGTTCTGGACATAGTAGTGGTCTGGCAGCATGGGTGGCTAAAGACAAAATGCAACAAGGGACAGAGGGCTTGCTCATAAGATTGGTTGCCCAAGGCAACTGCATGAGGGAATTCAATGGGAACAGGGTGTTAAGGCTCCAAAGTGCCTTAAATAAGATCAATGGTCGCATCTATGAATGTGTCCTACCAATGCTGTTACACCATTTTCCTTTACGTATACTTCTTTCCTTTCGCTATGAACTGCTTGCTTCTGTACACCCCTTTACTTACTGGTCTTGTAATCTCTTACGTCTTGTGATCCATTCTGTGTTATCATGTGATTCATACACGTCCAGGTAACACTGGATTGCTGTTACTTTCCCTTTGTTTGGTTTTCTTTCCATTTATGTTCACTTCTTAGTTTCGACTGTGCAATGCTGCGCATTTACTGTGCAGCACAGTTACTTGGTTATGACTCATTTGCGGCCTCATTTCTATGACTCCTACTGTCACTGTAACTAGCCGTGTCAGTTCACAAGCGGAAAACAAGTCAGTGATAGAGAGGTGTTCAAGAAACAGGCTGGTTCCCGTGTATAATGAGTAAGGATCCCTGCAGCGGTCAAAGTGTTTTATGCTAAACAGGTTATGGCCAATAGACCCTTCCTAGTATGACTCAGTCCATTGAGAAGCTAGGGTAAGTTTGTAATGGGATAGACTAGGGCTGGTTCCACTAGCTATATGCGTTCAAGTCTGTCAGGGATCTTGAACAACGCAGAGAGAGTAGAGGAAGGTAGGTCTTTAAAGGAGGAGAGCTCTTCTCAGGAGAGTGAAGAGAGACTCTTAGGGAAGGAAGGGAAAGGTGAAGAGTAGATGGTAGATGGTGTGTTGAGAGTTGATGAAATGGAGAGGTGGATGTGGTTTGAGGATTAGGAGCAAAGTGGGTTGCAGGCAAATATGTTTGGACAAGAGTAGGTTGGATTCTACAAGAGACCAAGCGTATGGCTTTGGTCACAAAGTACTGAGCTTATATATACAGGAGCAGCGCAGCAATAGCTGCGCTTTGACTGTGCTACTAGTATAGTAGGAGTCATAATAAGTAGGAGTCATAGGAATGAGGCCACGAATGAGTCAGAACCAAGTAACTGTGTTGCACAGTAGGTGCACAGCATTGCACAGTCGAAACTAAGAAGTGAATATAAATGGAAAGAGAACCAAACAAAGGGAAAGTGACAGCCATCCAGTGTTACCTGGATGTGTATGGATCACATGATAACACAGAAGGGATCACAAGACGTAAGAGATCACAAGACCAGTAAGTAAAGGGATGTACGAAGGCAAGCAGTCCATAGCAAAAGGTGAGAAGTAAACGTAAAAGGAAAATGGTATAACACCTACTTTCTATGACTCCTACTATACTAGTAGCACAGTCAAAGCGCAGCTACTGCTGTGCTTCTCCTGTATACATAAGCTCAGTACTTTGTGACCAAAGCCCTAAGCTTGGTCTCTTGTAGAATCCAACCTACTCTTGTCCAACATATTTGCCTGCAACCCACACAACTCCTAATCCTCAAACCACATCCACCTCTCCATTTCATCAACTCTTCACACACGCACACCATCCACCATCTACTCTTCACCTGTCCCTTCCTCCCCTATGAGTCTCTCTTCACTCTACTGAAAAGAGCTCTCCTCCTTAAAGACCTACCTTCCTCTTCTCTCTGTGTGTTCAAAGTCTAAGATGGACTTGAACGCATATAGCTAGTAAAACCAGCCCTAGTCTATCCCATTACAAACTTACCCTAGCTTCTCAACGGATCAAGCCATACTAGGAAGGATCTATTGGCCATAACCTGTTTAGCATAAAACACTTCAACTGCTGCAGGGATCCTTACTCTTTATACATGGGAACCGGCCCGTTTCTTGAACACCACTCTACTATCAACTTGTCTTTATGCTTGAGAACTGACACAGCTAGTTACCATGACAAATGCAGATATGCTTAAGTCAAGCAAGCAATACTTGTGGAGGGGAAGGAGTGTTAGATCCTTCTGGAGTATGACAACAAGATGAGAGGGGCTCTGCAGATGGGGTAGGAGTCAACTGTTTGGGATTGGCAAACTAAGTTGAGCTTAAGGCTCAACTGCTACAAACTGGGGGCTTTATATAGCCCTCAGGGATAAGGTTTGTGCTACTGTAGTACTTGTCAGTGCTATAGAAGCAAAGGCAGCTCATAGAAGCAATAGTTGCTTCTGTGTAAATGATCTTGGTGCTGGAAACATTAAGTGCTTCCCTAGTAGCAATCTCGGTGTCATAAGTACTTTCCCAATCAGGGAAACGACGTACATGGCAGTTCAGGAACATCTGGAACAGAAGCAATGCTACTCATTGCTTCTGTATTGCTTCAACAGAAAAATATGATCAACATGTTCCAAACACAATATTAAGGAACATAAACAGTCAAGATCTGATGCACGCATGATGCAAATGATGCAGTCCATAGTTCAGGCATTCTGGCATCTTCCAGACCCCAAACCACTCAGTAACACAGGGGGGTCAGATTGACTTGGATCAGAGCCTCACTGGGGATTGATTGAAGTAAGATGTGAGCTTCATAGTCAAAGACAGAGGAGTATCCTTGGATGGTCTTGAGGGAAAGTAACTGCATGTTGATCCATCAATGCTGTTGCCTGCAACAGAAATGTCATCCGCATGGCGATCCATCAATGCCATTGCCTGCAGAGGAAACATCATCCACATGGTGTAGTGGAGGTCACTTGCTTGCCTGCAACTTACAACATGTCATTATAGGGAGTTGTGGTGATGGCATGGCCATGCAGTATTGTCTAACTCTTGATAAAGTATTGCTTACAACTAGATGTAGACCAGCAAGTCCTTGGCAATTCATGCATTCAAAATCACAACAAAGAGCTGGTTACCATCCAGATATAGTGGCCCATATATCCTTGACCAGGGTTGTAGAGTGCACTCAGCATAAGAGCAAAGGAAGTAGTGATAAAGGAGCAGGTGGGGAGGATCATATGCATATGGCAGGTCAAAATTTTGCACACAGATCAGCACCCAAAAATTGAAACTTCAAGAACTGAATATTAGACTCCCATATTTTAGCAGCACTTAGATACAATATATATTGCTCTACTGTCCAAGTTTCAGGGCAATCAATTGAGAAACAGTTGAGATATGGCAGTTCAAATTTTTGCACTCAGATCACACCCAAAAATTGAAACTTCAAGAACTAAGAATTAGACCCCAGCTCTTGGGCTGCACCTAGATACAGTACATGAGATTCCACTGTCAATGTTTCAAGTCAATTGATTGAGAAACAGTTGAGATATAGCAGTTCAAAGTTCTGCACTCATGTCAGCACCTGAAAATTGACCTATTAGGCTCCCATACTTTAGCTGCATCTAGATACAGTATATGAGGTTCTACTGTCAAAGTTTCAAGGCAATCTGTTGAGAAACTGTTGAGATGTAGCAGTTTTAATTTTGCACTTGAAATGACATCCTAAAATGCATCAGTAAAGATGGATTTTAGTTTCCATTGGTTTCTCACCTCAGGAAACCAAAAAAAACCAGCGGAAACCAGGAAAGCGGGAGACTGGGAAACCCATGTCTGGTTTCCCGGAAACAACCTGAGAGTATCTTTCATGGAAACCTAAGAAACTAACAGAAACCTGTCGAAAGTATGGAAACCGGTAGAACTATAGTATAGTAATCACTGAAAATGGTCAGAAATAGGGTATACATTGTTTCTACTTGTAATTGGAAGTCAATTCAAGCTGGTTTGGATCTTAGCCTTGAGGGGACTCTCAGGTATATACAGATCAGCATGGAATGCAGATATCATCGAGGCATCAGCATGATGAAGGGATTCATCGTCACCATTGTTGTCTGCACATTCCAGTGCAAGGTGCCAGCGTTGCTCACTCAGACAGTCAATGAAAACTTGAATTGTTTTCCAGTGTGCTTCATGATGTCTACCAGGTTTCCCAGTTTCTGGGTTTTTGGTTTCCGGAAACTGGGAAACCAGCGGAAACCAATGAAAACCTGGGAATTTTTTTGTGGTTTGCTGATGTGGCAAGTGCAAGGTCACATGAAAAAGACAGTAGGAAGAGGAATTCTTACAATTGATGTCAGGCATGGAGAGCTTTCCGTGAAACTGTGGGTGGGATTGGGATTGTAAGTTGTTCAGCAGATTACTGGACTGAATGGGCCAGATGTCAAACCTAGTGGGGTGATGATGCTGTGGTCCATAGGTCTCCCAGCCCAGACCCAGACAAACACCAGACCAGTGACTCAATGTCACACTTCATGTTGATAGACACTGGCATGCCCCTTTCATCTGCAGTAACATTGTGGGCATGAGGTGACAACTGTTGAAAATACACAGTGTATGTGATTAGATAGCAGCAGATGATAAGATCACAGGCAGATCTATCAGACTATCATTCAGTTTCGTTGACACAAAACTTATATAAATAATGTACCTATCAGACAATAGCTACAACACATCATCAGTACTGCAAAATAAGATATTATAGAGTAAATACTCACTTCAGTTTGGTTGACACAAAACTGAAGTGATCTACATACTTTGTGGCATTCTTAAGTAACTGAGACCACCACCAACTACAGTACAGCTAACTACCATCATGGATCACTAAGTATGTCCAAGGATCAGTGGTAACTAGCTACTGATTGTTCTAAATCACCTTATCAGTGTAACTAATGCATGCTGCAGCATATGAGCTGAGCTGGTGATGCCCAGTCCAGGTGAGCCAATGGGTCAATGCATCAGTATTGTGATTGCATCACAAAGCACCTGAGACTCTGAGCAGTGCATCAGCAAAAACACAAGATAATTTATGGCTTTTTTGACTTTTTAGCTTTATAGGGAGTATTTCTAAAGTTGAAAGTTTGTAAAGTAGTAAAGCACCATTCAAGCCTCCATAAAGCCAGGAAAGGTAGTAAAGTTTGTAAAGTCTGTTAAAGTCCCTAGTACTGGATTGGCACGGGCCGGGTATTTTTTCGGGGTGCTGTGTTGTTGTAGCCAGGTATGTCGCTGGTAGTCGTCCCCGCACTCATCTTCAGTAGTTGTTCGTGTGCTCGTCTCACCTGAGGTCGTGGCCCAGTAACACCCACCACCACCACTGTGAGCCAGTGCTCGCATGGCGGAAGGGGGGGTGCCAGGTCGAGCCTCGCCCATCGTTGGAGAGGGGCTAGGATGTGGTTCCTGCCCTCCATTGTGCTGGTCCTCACTGTCTTGTCATCGTCCTTCCCCCCTGTCGCCATTAGCACCCACGCTCCCCCCCCTCCCGTTGTCATGCCCCTTCTGTTGTCATCGGTGTCGTCTGGTCCTGGTCCTCGCTCTTGTTGTTCTCGTCCTTCCCCTCCTCGTCGTCCCTGCGTTGTCAGTGTTGTCCAGTCGTCATCGCTCCCCCGTCTTCGTCTCATCTCTTGTCTCCCGTCTCCCATCCCCTCGCCGTTTCCACCCCGCGAGCAGTCGCTCGCGGCTGTGGTTGGGGGTGCTGTGGTGTTGGTCGTTGTCGGTGTTGGTGTCGTTGTCGTTGTCGTGTCGTTTGAGTATCCTCATCGTCCCCTTGTCCTCCCCCTCTCGTTGTTGTGCCCCTTCTCTTTCCCCTGCTCCTCCCCATAGTAAAGCTTCGTAACTAAAAAATTGTTAGTAAAAAGAACATGAAATGAGCAAAGAAAAAAAAACTTACCGGTGGCCCAAGAGGCGTCTCTTCTGCCTTTTTTCATTTGGTTTACCTCATCTCTCGTTGTCTCCCCGTCATCTCGTCGTTCCATGGTTGCGTTGTCGTTCCGTTTCATCTGGTGCACGTTGCCGTTCCGTTGCTGTTTTGTAGTTGTACCCGTTCCCACCCTGCAAGCAGTTGCTCGCAGCGGTTCTGGGTGCCTGTGTGGTGACTGTGGCAGCCGTCGTCGTTTGATCGTCGTGGTTTTGGCATTGTGGTGTTGTTATACCATAGATAGAACCTAAATGGAAAAAAAGTGTCAGTTTAAACAAAACAACAAAGAACATAAAAAAAACTTAAACTGACCTCACATCCCGTTTAGGGATCAAACAGCGTGCAGACTCGCCCACCCAGGTACGGTGGTCGACCGAGTCCTTCGACGTTTGCAAAAGAGATGTAGCCGTCGATGGTACGTAGGCTGGCAGAGGCACCCCGTGCATCAAAAGCCGGTGGTGTTGGAGGTGGCATTACTTATTGTCTCTGCCAGTCGGATTGTGGCTGTGACTGTTGGGTTTGATGAGGGCGGATCGGTAATGGCACAGCCGTCATGGGGTGCGTATGGTTCTGAGGGAAATCCCGTGTAGTTGCCATGTGCAACAATGATTCTGGGAGGATACTGTAGGACGGCAGTGAAGGTGACGGTGAGGGCGTCAAGGGTTGGTGGTTAGGAGTAGAAGGAAGGGACGATGACTAGTGGAAGATAGGTCAGCGTGGTGTACGATAGTATCCCAGAAATGGATGGAAGGGAGGTATCAAGGGACGATAGTAGGATAGAGCGACAGAAACGATGGCAGGGAGGGCGTGCCCACGCGTATACGTGGCGGAAGCTAATCGGGTACTTACCCTCAGTGAACTCCACGTTGACTCACGGTCTGCCTGGTGATCACACTTTTGTGCAGCGGCCGTACTGCTGCAAAGATAGCTCTCAAAGGGGTTTTGGGGCGCTGCATTGTGGTATGGGGAATTGATGTGGCAAATGGGTACAATGGTGATTTCTCTATAAGACCAGACACATGGATAAGAGACTGCACGTCGGCGGAACTGGTAGAGGGGTGTTGGGAACAGTGGGGTACGGGTGGCTGTCGGTGGCTGTTGTTCATCTTCCCCATAAACGCACATGTTTGGCGACATTTGGTCCGGCGACCATCATACCTGCCATACCATATGACGCCATTTGTGAATCCCCGTTGAATATGGCTGTCCACCTGCAATCATCTTTGTCACGGTAAGTCCTGTGTTTATTCTGGCTCTCCCTTGGACTCAACAATGCAGTTGGAGCATGCAGTCTGAGCATTTGAAACTGGAGAATTTCAAGACCCAGGGCCATTTAATTCTAACTACAAGGCCCTCCTTACCGAATACCTTGAAAGCGTGAACATGTTCAACAAATGGGATGACTTTTATGTAGCATGTGACTGATCAAAAACTGTGTGGTGGAAGTCTAGCTGCAGATATGTCACAAACCGACATTGGACAGAGGGCTCTTAACTTTAGCAGTATCCCCATAAATTGGTCAATAGCCCTAAGGCTGGATGATGTGACTTTCCAACTTTTGAGAACTTTACAGAACTTAGGCAGCTTTCTCAACTTTCTTGGCTACATAGTTGATATTTGGGTCATGACTTTCTAGAATTAGGGTCAGTCCAAGCGACCGTTGACTTATCAACTTTTTTGACTCTATAAAGACTTTATAAAGCTGAAAAAGATTTATGTGTTTTTCCTGATGTGCAGATCTCAACAACAACAGGCAAGATGGCAAACTGCCTGCCATTAGTAAGAGTTGTGAGGGTTGCAGGTGTACTGTTCATGCTACTGTGAAAACGGTAATGAGAAGCGAATGTGTACTTCTGGTTCGTAGCATTTCGGTGCGAGTTCAGAAACAGGAAAACAGAAAGCCGAGTCTAGGAAGAACGGTGTGTTCCAACTGACGAAGTGAAAATTGATCAAACCTTGCAGGGTTTGATGCCACCCTGATTCGAATTCATAGCCCGCGCATCCTGAGCTGATAATTTGTGGACAGAGCGGAGGTGATCGCAACAGTATAAAGCTAACACCTGCAGTACCAACACTTCCCTAGCTGTGCTCCCACTTACCTAGCAGGTACAGGTTACCAACAATATTTTCAACTCTCCAAGCCCCTTTCTTGTTCATACTTTGGCCACTCGGACAAAATACCCCTACTCTCAATCATAACTGACAATGCGGATTTCCGTTTTTGCCGTATCCTGTCTGGCCGTTTGCATGGCTCCATCGTATGCGCTTCCTGGCACAGCCGCATCGCACGCGCGTCCTGACAAAGCTCCATCGCACGCACGTCCTAACAAAGCCCCATCGCGCGCGCGTCCTGCAAAGTACGCAGATCTCGTTCCCTTTCTCCCCGAACTTGACTTTACCTCGCAGAGATACGAATTCCGGATCCGATCAAAAAGGGGCGGCAAATTCAATAGCAAGACCGCCGGAATATGCATATAGCACAAATGAGGAAATGGAAGCTAAGGCATTGAGGGAGGCAAACTATGTTGCGAGGAGAACAGCGTTGCAGAAGTGGAGGAAAGACACGACGCAGAAATTTCGACAGCCGCCCAAAATACTCAAACTACCCAAGCCCAAAGAACTGCCCAACTGAGGTACTACTATCCCTGTGCCCTCATTCGGACAGGGCCCTCATTTGGACACCCTTGATTTCTCATGTATCTCTTACTCAACAACTATGATACTTTGAATACTGTATATAGTACCGTAAGGCAGCGCACATGTGTGCCTGTGCTGTGAGAGGAAGGTGTTTGCCCAAGGGGATGGTTAGACTTTGAAGTTAAAGATCAAGGGAAGAGAGTGGGAGGTGGTAAGAGAGCCAAGAAGACAACTCAAGTAGGGGAGCAAGATGAAGGTAGCAGGGTGGGGATGAGCACAGAGAAGGGGGGAAACTAGGGCTGTGCACCATACCCGTGTATGTACAGGTGTACGGGACCCATACCCATCCCGTTTGCTGACTGCTGCAGAGTTTATACGGTACGGGTATGGGATGGGTATTACCCGTTGAGACCCGTTAGTTGATGGCCGTTAACGGCCATCATACAGGTACTTCGTAGTCTAGATGTGGAATATATTTCTCTGGACAACATGTATTGCCAATGTCCCTCACTGATGAGATAAACAGCTTTCACTGTCCAGCGTCCAATGCTCAACGTTCAGCCATCTATTGCAAACAATTTGTATGCTTCTCTCTCTTAGTTGTATTGTTTTGTGAGTTCTCCTGAGTTTTAGGCTGGACATCCTGATCATCGCTGGATTGTTTGTGGATCCTCAGGCACTGTTTAAAATGACAGGTGGTTTTCCACCATGACCGACGTTTCCTCTAAACCAACTATCGTCTCTCGACTCTCTTCTCCCACTCGATTGCTCCCATCAAACAAAAAATGAGCGTCGATATGATCGAGCTCCACAAAATGCAATATGCCCAGGAGCTTGCGGCACACACCATGCACCAGTGGATGCTCATGCGGCAAAGCGCTTGAGCGCAAGCACGGCTTCCCACCCCCCTTTGGCAGACGTTGCTACCATCTTGTGCACACTCAAAGTTCACACCCGAGATCTACCCGCCAGACGCAAGACAGCAGCAACATTAGCAGTAAGTTTGTTTGTTGGGGTCTGCGCACTGACCCTGGGTTGACTGTTTTTTTGCTTCCAGCAGCACCGCAGTGCTAGTGCACCTCCCTCAATGCTGAGTCCTAGCACTGCCCCCGAGCAACCACAATTGTACCACCCAAATTTCTTCAGGCATCACCATATTTTGTGGTTGTTCATCTGTCACAAGCTCCATCGGTCACACTGGACATTCACGTCTCAGCGGTGAATACAGGTGGTCTGTAAGGCCGAGGGTTTCACCACATTTATCATGGGTGCCCAGCAATCCTCTATTCCGATGGGTCAGTTTGCTGTCAACTGCTTTGGATGGTTGGATAGCTCAAACTCAAACACTTACTTGATAGTTGTCTCATGAATGACGACTGCCCATGGTATCTTCAAGAGATCAAGCTGTGTCCATCAAAGGATGATCCAGCCTCCATTCAACTCTGCACAATGCTGTAAGGCGACTTGCTGGCTCAGATGTGGAACAGGCCAGACTGACAAAGTGCCACCCACCACGAGAATCCAGCCAGCAGTCAAATGACAGGCATGTGCATGCACAACTCCCTCTCTCCCACTGCCACGACACACATGCAAGCACACCACACCCTCCGCCTCTCGCCTTCAATGCACACTCCCTCTCCTCTGCCTCCAACGATGTTACCACTGAATGCCCAACACGTGCGCCCAACACCCTCCTTTCTTCCACCACCACATCACACGCAAACGCTGTTGAACTGGAACCCGAACGGATCAAAGAAGGTGAAGACCTTCATACAAGGTTCAAGATCCGCTCATAGATGTTACGTGTTAGACAGAACTTTAGTATATGCGCTTATGGCAATAGGGTTACGCATAGTACGCTATCTATCACAAGATGCAGCCTTATGCTGTGTCTAGAACGTTTCCACATCACGTGTCACTTAATGCGCGATATAGTGGACACCTGTAGTCACCTCTTTTGGACTTAGGAACAGCCCTGGGTCATAGAGGTATAAATACCATACTTGTAGACGAGTATATACATCGCTCTACACCCCAATATCACTTGAGCATTAGCACAACCTCTAAGGTGGGTTGCTTGGCCTGTTAGCTGTGCTCTATGCTGCGCAACAGGTTATGGGCCCTGCAAGCCATGTGCCTTCATCAGCTGCAACGATGGCGAAGCATCCCTGAAGCCTGCATGCTGCGGCGAGCTAGTCTACCCTATGGGGAGACTATGTCAGCTTGTTTTAATACAAATACTCTTACTGACGACCTCTAAGCCCTCTTCCAACAGCTACAATGTTGTCGTCTCAACCCTCTGCCCCTGTTGTCCCCATCCTCGATGGTGCAAACTATGGTATTTGGTCAAAGGCTATGAAAGCCTACCTCATGTCCGTTGGACTGTGGGGTTATTGCAATGGCACTTTTGAACTGCCTACTGTCCCTGCCCTTCCTCAGGCGCCTCTTCCCGAAGAGATTGCTGCCCAGGCTGTCGCTCTGGCAGCTGTGAAAGAATGGAACAAAGGAAATGATATGGCAGTTGGTCATATGGTCCTTAGATCGAGCATCGCGATCCAACAAGATCTTACGTCTTTGGATAACGCTGAGACAATCTGGAATCACCTTGATACCCTCTATGGAACGGCGACTACCACTAGTATTTATAAGGACTTCAAAGAAGCCATCTCCATCCGCATTAACCCGAGCCAGCATCCTGGCCCTCAAATGGATCGGATACATGCTGCATTCCAGCGCCTCACCGCATCCTCCCTTATCATTCCTGACACCTTACAGGCACTCATCATGCTTGCAGCTATTCCTCTGAAATGGGAAATGCTTGTCCACATCGTCACCCAGAACTATGAACTAGAGGATCTTAGTCCAAAACATGTGCGAGAGGCTATTGTCTCTCAATATCAAACTGAGATCAATCGTGGAACAAACAAGAAGCACAGCGCGCAGAAGCTTTCAGCTGTCAAGCGCAAGCACGGTGACCCCTCCTTCTCCAATCAGCAGCAGGGCAATAAGCCCAAGCGCAATGAAGATAAGGACAAGCGCCAGCGCGGCAAGCGCGGTGGCAAAGGAAAAGGGAAGGCAAGGAGAAGGCTGATAGCAGCCATGGTCCCGGACACTCCCACATTGTGGACGTTGCCGCACTCCCACTCCCGACCATTACCACCATCGCCCATCTGGGTCCTTCGGGGATCCAACAACGTACCGTCCCAACTGCGACTGACCCTTGCAAACGCACTCACAGCCCTTACAAGGCCTTAAACAAAGCGCTTGATCTTGCTGACGATCTTGGGGTAACTCCTACTATACAGACAGTCAAGACCCTCGAGCAGCGGATCTCAACTCAATCCGCTGCCTCATCAAGTGCAGTCAAATTACCATCGCCCGTCCCTGAGCCTATGGACCAGGATGATGGCGACTTCGCGCAAACAAATATGTCGGATTTATTCGACATATATGACGGTATTCCAGAAGGTGCTGCCACCCCTGAGCGTGCTCCGACTCCGTCGGATGAAGCGCTTGATTGGGGCAGCGACCCCGAAGATAACGAAGCATGCGTGCACCTCCCTCTCTCCTTTCACTCGCTAAAGAACCTATTAGCATCTCCCCAGCCCCTAAGTGGGCTAGATATGTCTAATAAATGTTCGCTTGTATCATACAATGTACAAATTAGCGAAGGGACTACTTCCCTTCAAAGTGAATGTAACAAAAATTGTTCGAGATGTAGAGGAAAGCACGACTTGAGTAAAATGGGATCCTTATGGCTCCTTGACTCTGGCGCATCCGCACACTTCACCTTCGAAATAAAAGACTTTATAGAGTATACGCCGGCTTTGCCGCACGAAAGATCCCCTGTTAAAACTGCCGATAACACTATATATGTGGAAGGCAAAGGCGCTGTGTTGCTTCGGCACACTGTCAACTCTAAAACGGTTGTCACGCGCATTTCTCCTGTTCTCTATATTCCGAAAATTAACACTCGGATATTATCTATGGGGGAGTTTTTACAACAAGGGATGCATGCATTAGGGAACAGAAATCATATTTCCCTACGAGAGGATGGACAAATAATCTTGTCCTCTTACCCCTTATTCCCGGGTCAAACCACATATTGGTTAGACGCCTCAATTGAAAGCGCGCAAGCGCATTCTCTTATCTACGTGGTAGATTATGATGTCATTCACCGACTGCCTTGGCCACCCATCTAAGGATGTCGTAACACGTGCAAAGACACATACCAAGGGTCTCCCTGAAGACCTGAAAATCCCTCAGGAACAGCCGGTATGTCCTGGCTGCACGCAAGGCAAGATGCCTGCATCTGCGCACCCCCCTTCTGAAACTCATGCTTCCGCACCGTTCGAGCGTATCCACTCGGACCTTAAGAGTTTCCCTGTGAAGTCGTATCATAAGTACGAATATTTCGTCAGCTTCATTGACGATTATTCCTCCTATGCATGGATCACACTCTTAAAAAATAAAAAGTCTACCATAATGGCCGTCAAGCAATTCCTTGCTATGGTGAAGAACCAATACAAAGCAGGAATCAAAGAGTGGATGTCCGATGCTGGTGGAGAGTACAAGTCCAAGGCCTTTGATAACGTCCTGAAGGACGAAGGAATTAAAATCCTGCAAAGTACCCCATACACTCCACAACAGAATGGATGCGCAGAGCGCTTTATGTGCACTGTAATGGACAAAGCTCAGGCAATGCGCCTTGAAGCTTGTCTACCTCCCTCCTGGTGGGAATTTGCAGTGAATCATGGGACACACTGTTACAATAGGACACCTGCCAGATGCCTTCAATGGCGTACACCCTACGAAGTCCTAAGAAACGAGGTCCCTGATATCTCACACCTCAGAGTATTTGGTTGCGGTGCATATGTGCACATACCAGAAAAGCGTCGAGTCAATAAGCTTTCGCCTAAAAGCGAGCTAATGATCTACCTTGGTCACACTGAGGGGATCAAAGCCTCACTCTTCATGAGGCTCCCTAATAATACGCTTTACACTAATGCTACCGCCCTGTACGATGAGACCCTGTACCCCAAATGCGACAAAGCTGCGCACTAAAGGTACCACGCGGATAAATGAACCGCATGAGGAACTACCGCAACAACCTGTCGAAGACACCATTCCTGGTGTTGACGACCCATTCCCTACAATTAAAAGTGAGGACAATGAGCAGCCTATACAGGCGCCAGAAGAGGAGGAACGCGAGCAAACGCCTGTCCCTCCTACACCGTCCCCTCCTCCCGTTGAAGAGCCTGTACCTCTTCGAAGGTCTCAGCGGTTGAGGAAAGTACCTACCCGTCCAGGCAACGTCTATGGTGAACGCAGACACCCCACAGAAGTGGAAAAAGACATTCGGCGCACACGCACATGGAGAACAATGACAGAAAACCAACCCGGTAGCTCCGGTGAGGGTAGTACGTCAGGATCGGCCACACCAGGCCCTTACCCTCCTGTCGTCCTTGACGATCAACTGCTGCAAGCCTCTGAGGATGAGGTAGAAGACATTCTACGTCTTGCAAGGGAAGGGGGAGTCAAATTTCTGAACTATCTGCTCGCCCAAGCAGTTCCACTAAGTTCAGATGCACCTGATACTGCGAAGATTTGTGAATGGACCTTTAGGGACATTCTGCGAATGCCAAGTGAACTCCAAAAGGAGTGGAAAGATGCTTGTCACGAGGAGTTGGAATCCCTCCGCAGATGCAAAGTCTTCGAACTAGTCGATCCTCCCAAGGATCGCAAAATAATTAAAAACAGATGGGTATTCAACCTTAAGTCTGATGGTCGTAAAAAAGCCAGACTAGTCGCCAAAGGCTTCTCCCAAGTAGAAGGCATTGACTATGACGAAATATTCTCACCCGTGGTACGGTTTGAGACAGTCTGCCTGATGATTGTGCTCGCAGCGCTCAAAAATTGGCACATTAGCGGACTAGACGTCAAGACTGCCTTTCTCTACGGTGAGCTCGATGAAGAGCTCTATATGGAGCAGCCTGAGGGCTTCAAAATAAAAGGCCAAGAGCGCAAAGTCATGCGCCTTAAACGCGCAATATATGGACTCAAGCAAGCGGCACTTGCTTGGTGGAAAGCCCTTGACAAGTCCATGGCCTCACTCGGCCTTATTCGCCTTATGTCTGACTCTGGGCTCTTTGTTAGTAAAGACAAGAGCATCATAGCCATCGTCTATGTTGATGATGTGCTCTTCTTTGGAGCAGACAAAAAACAAATCAATAAAACCAAGGAGCGCTTCATGAAGCTCTGGGAATGTCGAGATCTGGGCGATGCCCAAGAATTTCCACGCATGCGCATCATACGCAAGTCTGGGCAAATACATCTGGACCACACTGAGTATCTAAGGAAAGTGCTGCAGCGTTTCGACTTGCTTAACGCAAACCCTGCTCCTACTCCGCTACCAGAGGGCTATCACCCCTCTCCCAACACTTCCGCTGCTGACCCAGCCTTGCGGTCAAAATTCCAGCAAGTTATAGGATCACTCCTATACATAATGCTTGGAACGCGTCCAGACATAGCCTTTGCTGTCACAAAGTTGTCGCAACATGCTGCCAATCCCTCAGAGGATCATTTAAATCATGCATACTATATTTGCCGATACCTCTTGGGAACCGCCAATTATGCCTTGGTCTATGATGGACCATCTAATGGTGGCCTAATGGCATATGCTGACTCTGACTGGGCTTCTGATCCGACTAATCGGAAGTCCACTACAGGCTATATGGTGAACCTGGCTGGAGCAATATTTTCGTGGAACTCACAAGTGCAGAAAACAGTCGTGCTCTCCTCCACTGAAGCCGAGTACATGTCGCTCTCTGACACGAGCAGACAGTTAGTTTGGATTAAATCCTTACTAACAGAACTTGGCATCAATCTTGCTCCCATCCCACTGTTCGGTGATAACCAAGGCTCAATATTCTTAGCCTCCAACCCTGTGCAAGAAAAGCGCATCAAACACATTGATTTGCGCTATAACTTCATTCGTGAAGTCATACAAAATAAACAGGTGGAGCTATTCTTTATTGAAGGGGCTAACAACCCAGCTGACATGTTCACCAAGAACCTTGGTCGCGTCAAGTTCCTCAAATTCAGGGAGCAACTAGGACTAACAGTTCTACCCCTGAATGTGGGAAAATGCTCATGGCATCTACCGATGCACTTAGCAAGGGGGAGTGTTGAACCGGAACCCGAACGGATCAAAGAAGGCGAAGACCTTCATACAAGGTTCAAGATCCGCTCATAGATGTTATGTGTTAGACAGAACTTTAGTATATGCTGCTTATGGCAATAGGGTTACGCATAGTATGCTATCTATCACAAGATGCAGCCTTATGCTGTGTCTAGAACGTTTCCACATCACGCGTCACTTAATGCGCGATATAGTGGACACCTGTAGTCACCTCTTTTGGACTTAGGAACAGCCCTGGGTCATAGAGGTATAAATACCATACTTGTAGACGAGTATATACATCGCTCTACACCCCAATATCACTTGAGCATTAGCACAACCTCTAAGGTGGGTTGCTTGGCCTGTTAGCTGCGCTCTATGCTGCGCAACAAACGCCTCCACGCCCTCCACCTCTCGCCTCTGACGTACACACCCGCTCCTCCTCCGACGCTATCATGCACCCACACGCTCACCCGCACCCGCATGCCCGCCCACCACTGCCTCATCAGTCAGGCAAAAGCCCCCAACGCTTGAGAGCCGACCAACTACCCCTGCACGGCATTTCGGCCATGCTGACTAGTGCCCACTCATTGCTACCACCTACCATACCCTTTCGAAGTTTAGTTTCATTTTGTTTCATTTCACATGTCGCCTCAATGCCATGATCACATGCATCCATACCCAATCCTCTCAGAATACATCTACCCTTGTTTCCTCTCTGTTCTCTTCTGCAGTGGCTGTAGAGAGGGTTTTCTCTGGTGGCCAAGACACAATCTCTCTCTGTCGTGCTAGCTTGAAGGTGGAGACCATCAGGACTGTTATACTAGTCAAAAAGAAATTGCACTTGCAATGAGAACATGTCATATCAGTAGTTTAGTTCCTAATATATAACCCGTTACCCATAATACGGCTGTTCAATCCCCCATTCCGTCCCATTTGAGTTCACAGTAAGTTGATATACAGTATGGGGTCAGGACAGGTAGACCCGTTTGGACCCGTCAAATATACGGCTGTACCCATAATATGGTATGGTGAACAGCCCTAGGGGAAACACTGTCTTAGAGGAGGACAATGATGAGCAACACAAGAGGGCAATGATGACAAGTGGCTTCGGGTGAGACAGTGAATGGGGTGGAGGGTGTGGTTGCCACAACTGACAGAGCCAGTCCTGAGGCAGTGAGTGGTGCTAAGACATCAGTGGGCAAGACTGAGACTGAACAGGTGCCAGGATGCAAGACAGGAATATTATAGAGGATGGTGGCTGTGGTTGATGAGGATGTGGGAGGGGGGTGACCACTAGTGAGGTGGTGATGGAGGCAGTGGTGTGTAGCATTAAGACATTGGAGGCTGGGGCTGAGGCTGATGAGGGTGGGTGATGAGACTGAGCTGGTTGGCAAGACTAAGAGGTGTGGCGGTGGCAGCTGACTGAATGAAGGCTGGGGTGACAGAAGTGGATGGCAGGACTGAGGCTGGCATTGATACTGAGACAGAGGTTGTGATAGGTGACACTGAGAGCACAGGAGCTGATGAGGTGGAGGTGGGGTGGCAGTCAGGACTGAGACAGCCAGCAAGACAGAGCTTGAGGCATCAAACAACAATAAATTTTGATAAGGGGAACTATAGTCCTGGGGTGACAAGGCTTAAGACTGGGATCAAAGACCATGTTAGTTTTGTAACTGGCAAACTTGCAGTGGTGGTGGCTGGTGGGACAGAAGTGGTGGTGGTGATGATGAACATGCTCAAAATGTTGGTGGCCAAGGTTGACTGAGGCAATGAGTGAGGACAACAAGGTTGGCAAGACTGAAATTGACTCTTCAAGACAATGAATGGGGACAATGAGGTTGGCAAGGCCAAGAGTGTGATGGCAGTGGCTGATTGGACTAAGGCAGGAGTGGGGGGGGGGATGAGTGATGCTTGAGTCATCAAGGGGAGAGGTGAGTCCCAGCCTTGAAAGATGAAAATTATCCTATCAAGAAGTGGCAGTGCACATCAAGTGGTCAGATGGATGGGAGGATGAGAGAGGGAGGCAAAAGAGAACTCACATGAAATAAAGAGGGAATGAGCTATTGTGCTCTCAGCAGATTCACCTGGTAGTTATTACTGAATCAAGCATAGCCCAAGGTGGTTGCACTAAAGGAAGGGGTAAGGTATTCTGAAACATTTGGTTTTCTATGTATTGTTGGATGCGAGGCATCATCGCACAATCATAAGGTGAAAAGGGGGTTGAAATAATTCCTAATGAGATATAGTATGTATGCAGGAGTTGGGTATGGGTGAATGTGCTTTTTGGAAATTGCAGTGTTGAGATGATGTGTATAACAAAACTAAGCTTGAAAGAGTGGTAGAGAGAGTCTTGTAGGAAGTAAGTATGGTAAGTTCAGGTCTGAGAGAGCAGGCAAGTACTGGAAAAGGGTATATGGATGTTACTGGTGGCAACAAGCAGGCACTAGTTGGTGAGGCAGAGGTGCTGTGCAGGGGTGGTCAGCCAGGTCTAGGGCATCATGGGCTTTTTGCCTGGTGAGGCAGTGGCAGGTGGGCATGTGATTGGGTGTGAGTAATAGTGGCCCCTGAGGCAGAGGAGAGGGTGTGTGTGTTGAAGGCCAACGATGGATGGTATAGAGGTGTTTGTGTGTGTGGCATGATGGAGGGAGAAAAGTGATGGGCCATGTGCCTATGATTTGACTGTTGACCTTGACTTGACTCTTGCGGCAAGTGTGTGTGATGCTTCGTCAGTGTTTTCCAGATCTGCCTGGTCCACACCCAAGCTTGCAACTTGCCTTACAGTACCTTCTATCTACATACCCAATAAACCTTTTTGATGGCATAGTGAAATCAAAAAATGGCTGTTTGTCATGCTTGCCAGCTGATGCCATGTTGGAGCTCTTAGTCTGAGTCAGAGCTCTTAGTTGAGGTTTGTGAGTTGCATGCCATCAATGGTCAATTAGGCCAAAAAGGGTAATTAGTAATTAATCTTATCATGCATGATGGCTCTAGCACTCCAGAGGCTTAGTGCACAGAGAATTTAGTGTATCATGTCACATCGCATCATGTTGCATCTCACTTTGTTGATTGCAATATGCCTGCTCAGAGAAAGAGGTCTGCATACCAACAAGACAAGGAATCAAGGCAAGAGGGCCAAATCCAAGAGATTAGAGATGATCTCAGTGCTGGTACATATAATTCATTCCAATCTGCCACCAGACCATCATGGGTGAGTGAATATAAGATCTACCCATTCTGTCCCATCAAATAAGTGCTGTAGATCACATTGTCAACTCTTACAGATTGGGCCAAAGGTTGTCATCAAAGCCAGAGTGTTGCTTCTGGCAAAAGACAGTTGCTTGCTCCAGAACAGGAGAAAGTGCTTGCACAATGGGTGGCTCAGTGTGGTGCAATGGGGACTCCATTATCCAAAGCAGACATTCAGGTGCACATAATCATCATCTCAGGAAAGATGGTTGGGATAACATGGCTCAGGAAGTTCTTGGAAAGACATCCAGATCAATCTCTGGCAAAGCCATCAAAGCTTGACCCCAAATGCTCAAAGAACTTCAATCCAGTGGTCATAAATCATTACCTTGATCAGCTAGACAACCTCCATGAAGAGTTTGATGGGATTCCTCCTGAACACATCTGGAACATGGATGAGAAGGGTATCCAGATGGGTGGGGGCTGGAAGAGTACTGGAAGGAAGTACTACTTTCTGAAATTGCAGCACACCAAATTCATCATGAAGAGTGATAACCTTGAGCTGGTAACCATCCCAGAATGTGTCTCAGCTGCTGGGGCAGTTGTTCTGCCATTGTTCTGTCTTCAATCAGGCTCTACCCCAGATCTGTGCAATCTATGCTATGAGGAATGGGGAAGGTGTGCACTCCACACCAGATCTGCCTCTTGTGATTGCTGATTAGTTAACTACTCAAGCCTCTATTTCTCATACAGTGGATGGATCAATGTGGAAAACTATCAACAGTGGCTCCAGGTGGTCTTCATCCCATTTGCAGCAGCACACATTTTGGATTGCACAAAGCCCATTGTCCTTGCTGTGGATGGACATAGCACACATGAACACATAGATGCTAAGCACATCATCTACAAGTTTCTCAATGATCAAGACATTGAGATCCACACACTGTGCTTTCCCTCAAAGACAACACATAAGACTCAGCCCTAGGGCTGCCAACCGTACTGTATACGGCTACGGCCATACTCAATACGGTATGTATATGGCTACTATCCGTACCATTACCCGTACTGTCTGCTTCCACTTCAGCAGCCTATATGGTACGGTACGGGGTAGAAGACGGCCGTAATACGGCATTACGGTTATTATGGTCAAGAAAACTTTGATTAAACTCAATGAATGACAATGATATCCGAGTCCAACTCTCTACAAATCCTTTTCTTTTGACCCTCCCTTTTACATGGCTCTTTTCCTTCATCCACACCCTCCTTTTTCTTCCCCTCCCACCCATGTCTCATGATGATTTTCCATACCAGGGCTCTTACAGTGTTGACCTGAGCTTGGGTCAGGTCATCAGACTCCCAAAGCATCATCCTGCTGACCATCGCCATCTTGCAGTCACCGCTCTCGCTTTTCTCGTCTGGGACATTGTGATCACAATTGATCAAGAGGTGGACGCCGTCTGGTTGTATGTCCATCCTTGAATCTTTCTCTAATTCTGCCCACATCCTTCACCCTCGTTCAGGAAGCCAAATGGGCAAGATTCTTGCCCGCCCTTGCTCGGACTCTCTGCGCCTTTGTTCCGATCTCTTGTTCTAGATTTCTGCCTATCCTCAGTACGATACGTTTGTGACGTCGTGGCCATTAGCCTTTCATTAGGATAGTAGGCTTCGTCACCTTGGTACACTTTCGCTTCATCACAATGCCATACACCTATGATTCTCACCTGATTAGTGCTACTCTGTAGTCCTTGTTGCATGCTCACATGTATGTAAACTAGTTGTCCTCAGACTCGAAAGAATAGAACTACAATCTACATATCCCCCACGAAATCGGTTTGATCCCTGAGCACTTCAAGTTTCAGGCTTCTCACTCGATCTCTTTGTTCCGTTTCCACCTGACCTGTCGCACAAACTCAGCGCCCACCGTCTTGGCTTGCTACAGTCATATTGGGATGGAATGGCAGAAGGAATCACGGACACCAAAGGGAATCCAGGTCTAGTTGTTACCTCGGAGAATGAGGCCGAGAATGCGGCTAAGTTAATTGGAAAAGATCACAATTCCGAACCAAGAGCAGTTGATGAGCCGTGCAGTCTGGAAAGTCCTCTCATTCTGATCGGCAAGCATCTTTACACAGTGAGGATCCTCCAAAGGGATATCATCGGGATTGGTCAAGGCGGCAGCTCGTTAAGTTTGTTTGTAATGTACTACATGATGATCGGAAATGGTGTTGAAAGGTCAAGGACGTACGGTATAGTTGTGGTTGAAGAGCATGAACAATCCTCAGACAGCGGGTGGAAACAGGAGAAGAGGATCTTCGGTGAATGTGTCAGGAAAGAGGAGCCCTCAGCCATCACGCACGCGAATCTTGTCTGTAGCGATAAGATCGCGCTAGGACTAGTGTTAGTACTGGATATAGCTAGATAGAAAGTGTAACTGACCTCAGTCTGTATGAATCAAGACTGAGGTGCGAGAGAGATGGTATAGTACATTATATACATGAATAAGACAAAGGTAGAGTGGCATGAAAGGAAAACCACGTTATCGAAACATGCATATGTGTGTACCTGGAGCTGGGACTTCCGAGCTGGTGTTGTCATCGCGCTGTGGCTGCAACTCCAACATTGTCGAGGGTCTCTTTGTTGTTGCCATACAGTGGTGCGAGGTCGACATACGAGGACGTCTCGTTGATGTTCATGTCTGCATGAGACGTGCAGAGAACGCTTTCTGAAAAAGTAGATCAGAACAGCGTGCGTCAAAACGTAAGGATAACTTACTATGGATGACAAGCGCTGCAAACAAAAACATCATGCTGAACAATCTAGCTGGGTGACTGACGAACTGGAACCACAGAAGTCAATAAATGGTGGAAGGTGCCAGAATGAAAAGTGGCTCAACCGTTTCACGCTTGTGTAGAGTGTCAAAGACAAGGCCAGCATCTGGAGCATGTTGCGAGGGGATGCGTCTGCTGCATGCTGCGCATGTACAGTTCATGAGCCTTGCCCTGTGTTGGGATCGCAGACGTTATTATGAGGGCCATCTGGGCTGTGGTACATATATTTGAGCACGATGTATGTCACCGGAGGTTGTCGTAAACTGGGTGGAGCAGAACACGAAGCCAGGACGCAGAGAGTACACGCATGGACTGCAGAGATAGAGTGACGAACGGAGCTCTACCAGCTTATTCTGGAGATTGTGAACCTTGTCCTTGAGAATTCCGTCTGTATTTTTGGCAAGGAATGCGACGACGTGTTCGGGCTGTGTTGCAAAGTGGTGCGGGCATGTTAGCTGATACAGCATATACGGCACAATCCGACATGACTTACAGCCATCTTTTGGTCATCAACGTACTTAAAGATGCCTACTATGCCCACATCATCACAGAGAATATACTCGGGCTGGGCGATCAGGAGATTGCTACAATGGACGGCTTGTAATATGAGCTGATGCTCTTCTTGAACTGGAGAACACAAACGATGCATGGCAGATCAGCCACGGCACATGCGCATGACGACTCAAAGCAGCGTGTGCATGCTTACCGTGGCCTTGAAATCTCTCATGGCTCCTCGTTGTCGCTAAAGTGGCGCAACCGACTGGATTGGGTTGAAGACCTAGCCAACAGTTGTGAGCAGCTCGTATGCGTAGTTGGCGACATGACTGACCAAGGTGCAGACGAGGAACTTGGAGGATGGTCTGGAAGATATGTCGATGGTTTATGGGGCATGGGTGCAGAGATGTGATATAGGGAAGAGGGAGCGGCGAGCGGTGAGGAGCATCGTGGTGCCTGGTTTTAAGGGGAGGACTCCAAGACAGTTGAGACATCGGCGGGGTTTGTCTTGCAATTGAGTACAACTAATATATGGCCCGTATATACGGCTTGATGGCATCCCTTATACGGTATGGTACGGGTAACTTACCGTACCGGCAACCATACCGTCAGGGTACACTTCCACTACCCATATGGTACAGTACGGGATACCGTATTACGGTAGCCGTAAACCGTATGTGTACGGGTATGGTCGGCAGCCCTACTCAGCCCCTTGATGTCCAGATCTTTGCATCAGTTGATCAGAAATGGCAGGAGATCTGCAGTGCAAAAGTGATAAAGGGCATCCAGATCAATCAGGATTCAGTGATCCTGATGTATATTTATGCTACATGGGAGGTTTTCACTAAAAAGTTAATCAAGAGTGCCTTCAAGAAGGCTGGCCTCTATCCAGTTAACTGTTCTGTCTTTGGCCCTGAAGATTTTGCCCCAAGCCAAGCCTCATCAAAAATCATACATCTCCCTGAAACATTTCCAACATATGTCCCATCATCAGATCCCATTGATCTGTCTGATGATGACTGGGTTCTTCCATCATCTGATGCCAATTTGAATCTCCCAGCCCTGATCCCAGTCTTGATCTGGGTTCTGATCCTGATCTCAATGAAGATCAAGCTCATCTGGACTCCAATCAAACTGATACTGCAGCCATTCCATTGTCAGGATTAATACATGCCCTGGCAGATTTGGAGTCCAAAGTGGCCAACAGGATGTGCTCCAAAACAGCACAACACAATCTTATTGCATCAAGATATCCACAGATCATCTTGCTTGAAGAGGATCTTGTGCTCTCCCCAGATGAACACTTATCAGAGCTGTGCTCTGTCCAGCGGCAGCTCCTTGCCACTCAGGAAACTCTGGGTCAGGCCTTAGAGATAACCCCTTGGCCAATGCCCATTGCACCCCAATTCACAAAGAGCTTGTGTTACAGTGTTATGGCTGTTAGAGTGTTAGCTCAACTCAGTGGGGCCAAGTCCCTGTGACTTGGTTCAGTGTTTCAATGGGGGCCAGCTCAAAGAAGCCAGTTCAAGGGTTTAGCATCCTAAGACTAAGTCAAGGATGACCTAATCCACAGACAGAGTTGATCTTCTGGTTACTTCACAGAAGAGGAGGATGATGAAAGAGAGGCAGAGGAGGAAGAGAAACACAAGGGTTCCTTGTGAAGAGTTCAGATCAAGCAGAGTGTAGGCCAGCACAACAGGTTGTGATTGAGAGAGGATACAGGGCAATGGATGCAACAGGAAATGGGACAAAGCTAAGCTTAGGGTATTCCCCAGCTTCTACAAGTGCTCAAATACTGTATCTAGTGAGGCTGTACAGTACCATATGCAGAACAATAGATAGAGCTAAGCCAGTAGCGAAAAGGGATCAGAACAATAGCTGAAACACAAAAGGTGAAATAACAACAAGAAACAATCATAATCAAGGGACAAAGATGGTAACCAAGGGGATGAGGGTAGAGTTTAACAATAGGAACAAGGTTTAGTGATGAACCAAAGGAGGGTAGATTACCACATCATGCTCCCCTCATGCTTAGTTCTCCAAACTAATTGGTTTCGGGTCCTGACTCACAGAGATCCTCACCTTTGCCTTCCACCCAAGTGTTCTGAGTCCCCATCTTGGGGCAGTACCCTCTGTCATTCCTATGTCACAGAACCAGTACTTCAGACTGGACTGGCAACTGGGATAGCCAACCCAGACATACCTCATGATTGACTCATGCTTTATGACTCATTTGACTCAACTCATGTTTACAATGACTTGCCCTCATGTCCTACCCCCAATTGCCTCATGATTGACTCATTGTTACCTGCAGGATACTATTTGATATAGTATCTCAATGTATATAAACTGTCCCATCAAAGAGAACTAGCCTTATGCTTGTTCTCCAGTGAATATACTGGATAATGCCTCTTGAATGACCTGTCTTTGAGCTCCCCAGCTCCTCATCTGAAACCTCTCAAATAGTCTTGTCTTCTGGACATGAAGACAATCCTATTGAGTTTCCTCTCCACAGAACACACTAGCCTTCACTGTGTTGTCTCCAAGATCCTCAACCTTTGTGAGGACTTATCATCTTGCTCAGCTCACTGCACTTGTCTCACACATGAACAGATTTGTCAGTGACACCGCCCCCAGTTGGTGACATTAGAACAAGCCTCCCCTTTCTGAACCCTCGACCCCAAACCATGCACTCACATAAATATATCAATTTCCCTTGAACATGACTACAGTTCAAGACTGGAAGTACAAGGGACTAAACAAACCAACAGTAGAAGCTTTGGCAGCCCTCAAATGCCCCTTTGAACTGCTTCCAGACCAAGAGAAAAATGTTCCTAGTATGACCACATTCAATAATTGTCATAAATGCTCTCAAAGAGTCCATTCTATTATTGGGACTTCATAGTCCATTACAGAGGATTGAACCCAAGACCCTTGATACAGAAGCCAGCTACAGACTTCTGTTGAAAGGGGACTAAACAACAAGCATTATACACTTACAAGACAACAGCGCCAAGTTCAGCTCCAAGTCACCTTGTGTCATGAACCATTCTCCGGAGAGGGCCCTTGAAGGACCCTTCCTTATAGGAGGAAACCCAGCCTCTATGGTGTCACCCTGTTCACACGAGCAAAAGGGGTGAGTAGAGGTGTCCACAATATCGCGCACGCATTGTTGCGCGAGCGATTCTCGGCACAATCAACATACAGCAAGCCTCACTTAAAGACAACCCTTCTAGCAACAAAAGACAGTATTAGGGCCTTTCTAAGGACCCTTTGGAAAGACCCTAGGAGTTCTACAATAGGCACTAACCTAGTATCAAAGGCCCTACAACGCGTTATTAGACCAACTCTAATAACTATAGAACGAACTATAAGGCAATACTAAGGACCTTAATAGAACTATTAGGGTCGACTCTAGGGACCCTAATAGAACTATATAAGGGCCTTATAAGTTAACACTATTCCCTAACCAAACTACAAGTCCTCAAATGACCGGCCCTAAACTAACTAACAGGAAATGAATCAGGTGCTCACACAGTGCACTAAAGCAGTGAACACATGGACAATGGAGGCTCTTACTTATCAAGAGAAGCCTTCTTACTCAGCAGCTTACTGAGCATGACTGAGCATGCTCAGTAAGTGTCCTCCGACTTCTTACTCATCACTCTACTGTGCTTGATAACAAGGTTATGACTTGTTCCCTATTTAGCAGTTCTCTTGTAGTATATAAGCGCTCAATAAAGTAGCGGACAGTCCTCAGACTGTCCATTTGTTTACGGCACTCTCCATCCCTGGGATACTCCTTTAAGGACCGTCCCCTTGTGACTATCCTGGCCTCTTCCCTGCGTGATTGCTCTACTCTCACAGTAACAGTACCTCTCTGGTATTTGTTACTACTCTGGACTCTACTCCTTGCCCACACGGTCTTGGATGTCTATCGACTCGTCTTCAAGCTTATCCCTCGCTCTTGAACTGGATAGTTCAACAGTGTGTCATGAACCATTCCCCGGAGAGGGCCCTTGAAGGACCCTTCCTTATAGGAGGAAACCCAGCCTCTATGGTGTCACCCTGTTCACACGAGCAAAATGGGTGAGTAGAGGTGTCCACAATATCGCGCGCGCATTGTTGCGTGAGTGATTCTCGGCACAATTGACATAAAGCAAGCCCCACTTAAAGGCAACCCTTCTAGCAACAAAAGACAGTATTAGGGCCTTCCTAAAGACCCTTTGGAACGACCCTAGGAACTCTACAATAGGTACTAACCTAGTATCAAAGGCCCTACAACGCGTTATTAGATCAACTCTAATAACTATAGAACGAACTATAAGGCAACACTAAGGACCTTAATAGAAGTATTAGGGTCGACTCTAAGGACCCTAATAGAACTATATAAGGGCCTTATAAGATAACACTATTCCCTAACCAAACTACAAGTCCTCAAATGACCGGCCCTAAACTAACTAACAGGAAATGAATCAGATGCTTGCACGTGCACTAAAGCAGTGAACACGTGGACAATGGAAGCTCTTACTCATCAAGAGAAGCTTCTTACTCAGCAGCTTACTGAGCATGACTGAGCATGCTCAGTAAGCGTCCTCCAACTTTTTACTCATCACTCTATTGTGCTTGATAACAAGGTTATGACTTGTTCCCTATTTAGCAGTTCTCTTGTAGTATATAAGCGCTCAATAAAGTAGCGGACAGTCCTCAGACTGTCCATTTGTTTACGGCACTCTCCATCCCTGGGATACTCCTTTAAGGACCATCCCCTTGTGACTATCCTGGCCTCTTCCCTGCGTGACTGCTCTACTCTCACAGTAACAATACCTCTCTGGTATTTGTTACTACTCTGGACTCTACTCCTTGCCCACACAGTCTTGGATGTCTATCGACTCATCTTCGAGCTTATCCCTTGCTCTTGAACTGGATAGTTCAACAGTGAGTCTTGACACAGTGAGTCTTGACACCTTGTAAGATAGCCCACTGCCAGGATTGAACCCAGGACCTCCAACCAACTGGACCAAGTGCTCATGGCCACTGAGCTACACAGTCTTTACTACAGTAAAGTGGTTCAATACTTATAACCACTCAACACACAAAATGAAAACTTGACCTGGAGACTCCCAAAACAGAAATTCACATGCCTTGGCCTCCAAAGAAGAAGCAACAAGGTTTACTGACTATATTAAGCATAGAGAACAGCAAATAAACCATGTAGTTCCCATGAGCTCTACACAATGATCACATGGACTCCAAGGACCATTACTCATCACTGAAGGCCTCCTTACTCAGCAGGTGACTAAGAATGACTGAGCATGCTTACCAAGCACCCCCAGGTGTCTTATTCATCTGGTTATTGTGCTTGATAACAAGGTTACAACTTGTTCCTTATTTGGTAGCTCTCTTGTAGTATATAAGTGCTCAATAAAGTACCGGACAGTCTCCAGACTGTCCATTTGTTTTGCAGCACTCTCTTCTCTGGGATACTCATTTAGGACCATCCTCTTGTGTCACACTGGCTCCTTCTCTGCATAACTTCTCTATCTTACCAGTAACTGTACCCCTCTGGTACTTGGTACTGCTCTGGACTCTCCTCCTTGCCCACACCATCCTAGACATCTATTGACTCATCTTCAAGCTTTCCCCTCGCTCTTGAACTGGATTGTTCAACAGTGAATCTTGACAATGATGGCCTTGATTTCTTCACAGTAGGCACTGATGGCATACCCTGGACTGGGTACTATGCCACCTGGAGGAACACTAAATTAGCCCTAAGCCACATCTACAGTCTATGGTTCAAAATTGCCAGACATGGAAACACCTGGGAAGTGATGCATGTCGCTCACCCAGCTATTGGACTTGCACAAAGTCCTCTTAGAGGAATCAATCTTACACAGCTGATTAACTCAGGAGAACCCCTCCCAAGCTTGAGAGCCCTGAGCCGCACTGTGATACCTGGACCTGCACCACACACTGATGCTCCAATGGAGCTCAAACCAACAATGATGACAAATATTTTCATCACTGCCACCAACCCAGAACCAAACCAACCACAACCCACATTGTCTGGCACAGCACAGATGCCTCCATGTGCCTCCCTTTTTCAAGGATTTGGAGGATGTGGAAGATGCCCCCCAAGTCCAGACCCCAACCCCAACAATTATGACACCCACATCAACTGCAATTGCAATGCATGAGGTTCCAACAATGGGAAACTTGAAGGAATCCCTCCAGACTTTTTCAACAGTGATTGTGCACGCACTGTCACGGTAACGAGCCATGTCAGTTCTCAAGCCTGAAATCGAGTTGATAGTAGAAGTGTGTTCTGGTGAATGGGCTGGTTCCCATTGTAAAGAATAAGGATCCCTGCAGCAGTCAAAGTGTTTTATGCTAAACAGGTTATGGCCAATAGACCCTTCCTAGTATGACTCGGTCCATTGAGAAGCTAGGGTAAGTTTATAATGGGATAGACTAGGGCTGGTTCCACTAGCTATATGCATTCAAGTCCGTCATAGACCTTGTGTCACTGACTGGGGGCGGTGTCGCTGACAAATCAGTTCATGCATGAGACGTGTGCACTGAGTTGGGCGAGACGACAAGTTCTCGCGGAAGTCGGGGATCTCGGTGATGACACAGCAAAGGCTAGTGTGTACCGCGGAGAGGAATTATAGTGAATAAGTCTTTGCGTTCAAGGACTCAGAGAGATGGAAGAGTTTCTAGGATGATTGCTTGATTTCCTGCAAGCCTACAGTCAGAAGCTAGAATCCAGTGATATTCACAAGAGAACAAGCTTAGGGCTTGTTCTCTTCTACTTGACAGGTTTATATATGTCAAGACTCACTGTTGAACTATCCAGTTCAAGAGCGAGGGATAAGCTCGAAGACAAGTCGATAGACGTCCAAGACCGCGTGGGCAAGGAGTAGAGTCCAGAGTAGTAACAAATACCAGAGAGGTATTGTTACTGTGAGAGTAGAGCAGTCACGCAGGGAAGAGGCCAGGATAGTCACAAGGGGATGGTCCTTAAAGGAGTATCCCAGGGATAGAGAGTGCCGTAAACAAATGGACAGTCTGAGGACTGTCCGCTACTTTATTGAGCGCTTATATACTACAAGAGAACTGCTAAATAGGGAACAAGTCATAACCTTGTTATCAAGCACCATAGAGTGATGAGTAAGAAGTCAGAGGACGCTTACTGAGCATGCTCAGTCATGCTCAGTAAGCTGCTGAGTAAGAAGCTTCTCTTGATGAGTAAGAACTTCCATTGTCCACGTGTTCACTGCTTTAGTGCACGTGTAAGCACCTGATTCATTTCCTGTTAGTTAGTTTAGGGCCGGTCATTTGAGGACTTGTAGCTTGGTTTAGGGAATAGTGTTATCTTATAAGGCCCTTATATAGTTCTATTAGGGTCCTTAGAGTCGACCCTAATACTTCTATTAAGGTCCTTAGTGTTGCCTTATAGTTCGTTCTATAGTTATTAGAGTTGGTCTAATAACGCGTTGTAGGGCCTTTGATACCAGGTTAGTACCTATTGTAGAGTTCCTAGGGTCGTTCCAAAGGGTCTTTAGGAAGGCCCTAATGCTGTCTTTTGTTACTAGAAGGGTTGCCTTTAAGTGGGGCTTGCTGTATGTCAATTGTGCCGAGAATCGCTCGCGCAACAATGCGCGCGCGATATTGTGGACACCTCTACTCACCCCTTTTGCTCGTGTGAACAGGGTGACACCATAGAGGCTGGGTTTCCTCCTATAAGGAAGGGTCCTTCAAGGGCCCTCTCCGGAGAATGGTTCATGACAATATAGACGGATACTATTCGATATCAAATGGTAAACATGTGGTAACAACGAGACGATTGAGCTGGAACATGCCGGAAGGTGGTGGTACATGCGAGGCAGATGAGTCAGAAAAGGTCATGGGAAATGCGAGGCTTGTCCAGGTAGGCTTGTCCGGTTGCCGGTCCGGTCCGAGGTACTGGTACTTGTGACACCTTGAACATGCAGAGAGAGAAAGGTATGTCTGGAAGGAGGAGAGTGTCAAGACTCACTGTTGAACTATCCAGTTCAAGAGCGAGGGATAAGCTTGAAGACAAGTCGATAGACGTCCAAGACCGCGTGGGCAAAGAGTAGAGTCCAGAGTAGTAACAGATACCAGAGAGGTACTGTTACTGTGAGAGTAGAACAGTCACGCAGGGAAGAGGCCAGGATAGTCACAAGGGGATGGTCCTTAAAGGAGTATCCCAGGGATAGAGAGTGCCGTAAACAAATGGACAGTCTGAGGACTGTCCGCTACTTTATTGAGCGCTTATATACTACAAGAGAACTGCTAAATAGGGAACAAGTCATAACCTTGTTATCAAGCACAATAGAGTGATGAGTAAGAAGTCGAAGTGCGCTTACGGAGCATGCTCAGTCATGCTCAGTAAGCTGCTGAGTAAGAAGGCTTCTCTTGATGAGTAAGAGCTTTCATCATCCACATGTTCACTGCTTTAGTGCACGTGCAAGCACCTGATTCATTTTCTGTTAGTTAGTTTAGGGCCGGTCATTTGAGGACTTGTAATTTGGTTAGGAAGTAGTGTTATCTTATAAGGCCCTTATATAGTTCTATTAGGGTCCTTAGAGTCGACCCTAATACTTCTATTAAGGTCCTTAGTATTGCCTTATAGTTCGTTCTATAGTTATTAGAGTTGGTCTAATAACGCGTTGTAGGGCCTTTGATACTAGGTTAGTGCCTATTGTAGAGTTCCTAGAGTCGTTCCAAAGGGTCCTTAGGAAGGTCCTAATACTGTCCTTTGTTGCTAGAAGGGTTGCTTTTAAGTGGGGCTTGCTGTATGTCGATTGTGCCGAGAATCGCTCGCACAACAATGCGCGCGCAATATTGTGGACACCTCTACTCACCCCTTTCGTTCATGTGAACAGGGTGACACCATAGAGGCTGGGTTTCCTCCTATAAGGAAGGGTCCTTCAAGGGCCCTCTCCGGAGAATGGTTCATGACAGAGAGCTCTTCTCAGTAGAGTGAAGAGAGACTCTTAGGGGAGGAAGGGAGAGGTGAAGAGTAGATGGTAGATGGTGTGTGTGTGAAGAGTTGATGAAATGGAGAGGTGGATGTGGTTTGAGGATTAGGAGTTGTGTGGGTTGCAGGTGAATATGTTTGGACAAGAGTAGGTTGGATTCTACAAGAGACCAAGCTTAGGGCTTTGGTCACAAAGTACTGAGCTTATATATACAGGAGAAGCACAGCAGTAGCTGCGCTTTGACTGTGCTACTAGTATAGTAGGAGTCATAATAAGTAGGAGTCATAGAAATGAGGCCACAAACAAGTTGGAACCAAGTGACTGTGCTGCACAGTAAGTGCGCAGCATTGCACAGTCAAAACTGTAAAGTAAGTATAAAAGGAAAGAGAACCAAACAAGGGGAAAGTAACAACAATCCAGTGTTACCTGGACGTGTATGGATCACATGATAATACAGAAAGGATCACAAGATGTAGGAGATCATGAGACCAGTATGTAAAGGGACGTATGAAGGAAGCAGTCCATGGCAAAGGTAAGAAGTAAATGTAAAAGGAAAATGTTGTAACATGCACCCACGCTTTCCTAGTTGTGTTCAAGAGGTTTATGTCCATGAATCATGACAGTAAGATTGCCAGAGATCCCATCAGGAAATGTGCTTATTTCCTCTCACTTTTGAAAGGACAAAAGTTGAAGGATGGCTCGGATTGATGGACAAATGGCTCAAAGATGTTCAAGATGACCTGACCAACATTCCACTTGGACTCACCACATGGGAAGCTATGCAACAACAGTTTCATTGCATATTTACTGACTACATGGAATGTGAGAAAGCCCAAGATCAACTCAAGGAACTGAAGGTGAAAGATGGCCTCCTCGACAATTACATCTAAGAATTCCAACTATTGGTGAGGTGTGCCAGACTCAACATTGACAAACCAACAGTGATGTGTCTCTTCATATGGGGCCTTCCCAGGAGCTTAGTCAAGTCCTGTCTCAACCTCAAAGACCCAACTTCATTCCAAGACTGGATTGCTGCAGCACAGAAACATCATCAAGTCTGGATGTGCAAATGTGTGATCCTCTCCGATCCTTCAAGCACATGTGGACACAATCAAAATCAGTTCCAGAACAATCAACCCTGGAATCAACTTGCAAACTTGAGCTGGGCCAACCATGGGAACAATCAAAGCAATGCTGCACCAGCATGCCCCTGCCTTCCACCATGTGATCTGAACATGATGGACACTAGTGCCAGTGTCACACACAAGGCTACCACTGAAGCCAAAAAACAGAAACACCATGAAGAATGGAGATGTTTTCACTGCTCCCTTCAAGGACACCTTGATGTAAAGTGGTGCAGTAAGGCAATTAGATCCTTAAGATCTATCAGACAATAGTTCAGTTTGGTTGATACAAGACTGATATTGAATATGTACCTATCAGACAATAGCTACAACATGTTATCAGTACAGAGTGATAAGATATCATACAGTAAGTACTCACTTCAGTTTGGTTGATACAAAACTGAAGTGATCTATGTGCTTTGTGGTGTTCTTAAGTACCTGAGACTGCCACTAAGTGCAGTACGGCTAACTACCATCATGGATCACTAAGTATGTCTGAGGATCAGTGGTAACTAGCTACTGATTGTTCTAAATCATCCTATCAGTGTTTCTAACATGTGCTGCAGCATATGAGGTGAAGCTGGTAATGCCCAGTCTGGGTGATCCAATGTGTCAATGCATCAGAGTTGTGATTGCATCACAATGCACCTGGGGCTCAGGCCAGTGCTGATCTCAACATTCCCCCATGATTAGGACAGTCAGTAGATCAGATCAAAGGAGACCTAAACCATCAACAAAGGTTCAAAGCAATGCATGAGCAAGTGGCTTAGTGAGACCATCAGCAAGCATCTCTCCTGTAGATGTATGGATCAGTGAGATCAGTCCATCTTCAATATATTGGCGAATGGCATGATGCTTGATAGGGATATGTTTTGATTGTTTTCTGGTGACTGGATTGAGTGCGAGATCAACTGCACCTTTGTTATCACCATGAAGTGGAATCAGATCAGAGATCTGGTAGCCGATCTTGGAGAGGAAGCTCTGATACCACATGGCTTGATTAGCTGCATCAGCTAGTGCCATGTACTTGGCTTGTGTGGTACTTTGGGTGACTGTCTTCTGCTTGCATGATTACCAGGAAGTAGCTGCACCAGCTAGGAGGAAGATGTAGCCCAAAGTGGACTTGCAATCATCTGCATTGTCTCCAAGGCTAGAGTCGGAGTACCCATGTAAACCATCATCACATGTGCCATCATAGTATAGCATTAGATCTGAAGTAGAATTTAGATAAGATAACATGTATTTGGCGAGGCATAGATGATGCAATGAGGGATTGAAGGTGAACTGAGCAAGTCGGTAAACTGCAAATGAAATGTCTGGATGTGTACTGATTTGCACATAGAGAAGACTTCCAATGATGTGCTGATATTGCTTTATTTCATCAGGTGTTGCCTCTCTGGAGTGCTTGATCAAGTGAACTTCCATGCCAGAGGGTAGTGGAGTGCAGACCAGATTAGAATCCATCATCCCAAAGTGATTGACAATCTCCAAGATGTACCTAGATTGACCAATGTCTTGGCATTTAGTGGAATGATCATGCATAATGCAGATCCTGAGGTAAGATGCAATCTTGCCTAGATCAGTCATCTCATAGTGCTTAGACAAGGATCTCTTGATGCTAATGATCTGTGAGAGTGAGTCACCTAAGATTGTGATGTCATTGACATAGAGGAAAATGATAACAGATGAACCCCCCATGTCTTGGCAATGATAAACTCCAGCATTGGAATGTGTGCACGTAAAGCATAGATCTGTGAGAACACTGTGAAACTGTAAGTTCCACATGTGAGAGGCCTGCTTGAGGCCATAGAGTGCCTTGCATAGATGGCACACTTTGTCTGGTGCAGTGCAGTGCAATGAAACCTTGTGGCTGCTCCATATAGATCTCTTCATCCAGTAGGCCATTGAGGAATGCCAACTTGACATCCATTTGATGGATCTCCCAATCTTCTAGCATGGCCAATGCTAGCAACTGTCATAAAGACTCAAATCTGGCAACTGGTGAGAAAGTTTCATCATAATCAATCCCTTCTATCTGTGTGAACCCTTTGGTGACCAAATGCATGCAAAATCTCCCATCTGATTTACAAGCAAATACCCATCTAGACTGAACAGCTTTGCAGCCCAGCAGTAGATCAACCAGGTCCCAGGTACTGTTCTTAGTGAGTGCATTGATCTTATATTGACATGCTGCTCTCCATTCATTGGCTGAGTGTAATCACTTCTGTTGCCAACAGGGCCATATGTGATAGATGCCTGTTTGGATCTGCATTAGTAGTAGTTCCCCCAACATATCTAGGATTAGGGTGTAGATTATAACAAAGACACTGAGGTAAGGGAGGATGGGGAGGACCAAAGGAAGGTCCATGCAGAGCTGAGTGTGGTGGATGTAGGCACACTTGGTGGATAGGTTGGGATGCAGTGTGGTGGAGTCTGCAGAACAGGTTGGGTAGGAGGAGTAGCATAATGGGAATGTGGGGAGATAGGAGTGGGTGTCTCTGGAGGTGCTGGAATAGGGGCACATCCATCTGGAGTAAGTGAGTGAGGGATAGGAAGTGACACTGGTCCTGGAAGGACCAAGGGCAATGCTGGGGGAGAAGGGACAGTAGCCTCTGTCCGAGCATGAAGTGTGCACTCATTGAATATGACATCATGCGATAACATAAGTTGACAGGTGGGTGGATTCTGTCAAGACTCACTGTTGAACAATCCAGTTCAAGAGCAAGGGACGAGTTCAAAGACGAGTTGATAGATGTCCAAGATGGCGTGGGCAAGAAGCAATGTCCAAAGCAGTGCCAAGTACCAAAGAGGTACAGTAGCTGGCAGTCTTGAGCAGTTACCCAGGGAAGAGGCCAGAATGGTCACAAGGGGACAGTCCTTAAAGGAGTATCCCAGGGATGGAGAGTGCTGTAAACAAATGGACAGTCTGAAGACTGTCTGCTACTTTATTGAGCACTTATATCCTACAAGAGAACTGCTAAATAGAAACAAGTTGTAACCTTGTTATCAAGCACAATTGACAGATGAGTAAGAAGTCGGAGTACACTTACTGAGCATGCTCAGTCATGCTCAGTAAGCTGCTGAGTAAGAAGACTCCTATTGATGAGTAAGAGCCTTTACTGTCCATGTGTTTACTGCTTTAGTACATGTGCAAAGCACCTGATTCATTTAGTGTTAGTTAGTTTAGGGCCGGTCATTTGAGGACTTGTAGTTTGGTTCAAGGCATAGAGTTGCTTATAAGGCCCCTTATAAGGTTCTATTAGGGTCATTAGAGTCAACCCTAATGCTTGTATTAAGGTCCTTAGTATTGCTCCATAGTTTGTTCTAAGGTTATTCTAATAACATGTTGTAGGGCTATTAGTGTCTTGTTAATGCCTCTTGTAGGGCACTTAGAGTCGTCCAAAAGGGTCCTTAGGGAAGCCATAATACTGTCCTTTATGGCCAAAAGGGGTTGCCACTAAGTGGGGCTTGCTGTATGTTGATTGTGCCGAGAATCACTTGTGCAACAATGCATGTGCAATATTGTGGACACCTCTACTCACCCCTTTTGTCTGTGTGAACAGGGTGGCACCATAGAGGCTGGCTTTCCTCTACTAAGGAAGGGTCCTTCAAGGGCCCTCTCTGGGAACTGGTTCATGACAGATTCCAGAGTTGGTAGCCCTTAGAACCAGACTCATACCCAACAAAAGTCATCTCAATCAATCTCAGATCAAGCTTTTTCTGTTTATTACTAGGTGTGTGCACATACACCTTGCATCCAAAGACATGAAAGTAAGAGACATCCAGAACATGTCTGTCCATCCATAATGTGTGAGGAGTGCACCAGTTAAGAATGCATGTAGGAGTGCAATTATAAGTATGGACTGCTGCATCAATGGCCAGCTCCCAGAACCTAAGAGTGAGACCATGCCATGTAACATAGTGTGCATTTTGTCCTCAAGAGTCCAGTTCCATCTTTCAGCAATGCTGTTCTGCTGTTGGGAACCTGGCATGGTCAATCTATGCTCAATTCCCTTTTGATCTAATATCAATCTAAGGATGCCAGACAAGTACTCCCCCCCGCAATCCAAGTGCAATGCTTTGATCTTATTGCTAGTCTGATTTTCTGACCACACAAGATATTTCTTAAATGTATCAGCACACTGATCTTTAGATTTGAGGAAATACACTACCCCATAATGGGAGTAGTTGTCGATAACATTCCCCAATAGCTGGTGCTGCAGATAGACTGGGTTTGCATTGGACTGGCTAAGTCAGAGTGGACGATCTGTAGATGGCAATCCAATTGCTTAGGGTAAGCCAAAAAGGGAAGGCATGTCTGTTTGCTGAGCTCACAGCCATGACATGGTGACTGATCATCATCCACCAAGCCAAGCAAGCTCCCCATAATGGAATGAGCATATTTGATTAGCACATGTGAGGACATATGCCCCAGGTGTTGATGCCAGATGTAGAGTGGTAGCACACCTGTTTGTGCATGGAGAGTTGGAGATGAGAAGTCAATGTAAAATAGATTGTTCTCCAGGTATCCTTGTGCGATCTTCTGATCTTTTGTTACTGAGTGGTTTGGGGTCCGGAAGATGCCAGAATGCCTGAACTATGGACTGCATTGTTTGCATCATGCATGTGTCAGATCTTGACTGTTTATGTCCATTGATATCGTGTTTGGAACGCGTTAATCATATCTGTCTGAAGATGTACTGAAGAAGCAATGAGTAGCATTGCTTCTGTCCCAGATGTTCCTGTACTGCCACATATGTCGCTTCCCTGATTGGGAATGTACTTATGACACCAAGATTGCTACTAGGGAAGCACTTAATGCTTCCAGCACCAAGATCGTTTACACAGAAGCAACTATTGCTTCTATGAGCCGCTTTTGCTTCTATAGCACCAACCAGTACTACATTAGCACAAACCTTATCCCTGAGGGCCATATAAAGCCCCCAGTTTGTAGCAGTTGAGCCTTAAGCTTGACTTAGTCTGCCAAACAGTTGACTCCTACCCCATCTGCAGAGCCCCTCTCATCTTGTTGCCATACTCCAGAAGGATCTAACACTCCTTCCCCTCCACGAGTATTGCTTGCTTGACTCAAGCATATCTGCATTGGTAGGGTGCATTTATAGACGCGACCATTGATCTTATTTAAGGCACTTTGGAGCCTTAACATCTTTGATGTAGATTTGACACCCTTTCTGAGTGAAAGTAATATGTCTCCCTCTCCAGAGCAACATGCTGACTGACAAGTAATGTGCATCAGCATCTGGAACATGCATGACATCTCTCAGGGTTAATTGAATGTTCTCTTCTGTGCTGGATGGTATGACATGTGCTGATCCAGTGCTGATCTGTTTGATGACTGCGTGACCTCCAAGGTTGACTGATCTGGAGGCCAGAGTGTAGGGAATGAAGTTGGTCTGGAATGGACTGATGTGATGAGTGGCTCTGGAGTTGATCATCCAATGAGATCTGGTGGCTGCATAGAGGGAAATTCTAATGTCATTTTCATCATCTGAAACCTCCATAATTGTCACAGAACCGGTAGGTTGGACTAGATCAGCAACCAGGATAGCCAACCTGGACATGTCTCATGTTCTACTCATGTTATATGACTCATTTGCTTACCTCACATTTACAATGACTCGTCCTCATGCCCAGTGTTAAGATCTGACTGATCTTATTACCAACTCTTCAGTGAAAGAGTTGCTTGATATAGTTCAAGCACTAGACTTCAAATCCATTGATATTATCTCAGGAAGAGTAGATGTGAGAGAAGAGAAGGGCCTCTTTCACTTAGAGCAATGACTTTGAGTTTTAGAGAATTGACAAGAGAGTTATTTCTTGTGAATGAGTAAGTCGAGCATAAGGCTCAACTCTTGGTACATCTGAATATTTATACGATATCTAGATAACAGCTGATCTGATTTGTACAAGACTTGGAGAGCAGAGAGCTGAGAACCAGTAGTATCCAAAAACATAAAGCGCAATTTGAGAGTGTCCGAAATGACTCATGCATGAGTCATTCTTTCATAGTATCTGTCATCAAGAAGCAATCAATAAGCAATCAGTAAGCAGCAGTAAGCAGGGATGAGTAAGCAACAGTAAGGAGGGATGAGTCACCAAAGCATAGGCAAGAAGACGAGAACACAAGAATCCTAACACCCAGCCCCTGATTGCCTCATTGACTGACTCATGACTACCTGCTGGATACTATTTGATATAATATTCTCTTGTATATAAACTGTCCTGTTGGAAGAGAACAAGCCTTAGGCTTGTTCTCCTGTGAATATACTGGATAACACCTCTGGAACTGTCCGTCTCTGAGCTATCAAGCTCCTTGTCTGAAAATTCTTATATTGTCTTGTCTTCCAGATGTGAAGACAATCCAATTGAGGTCCTCTTCCATGGAACACACTAGCTTGCACTGTGTTGTCTCCAAGATCCCTGAACTTCATGAGAACTTGTTGTCTTGCTTGACTCTCTGCACTTGTCTCACACATGAAACAATTTGTCAGCAACACCACCCCCAGTCAGTGACATTAGAACAAGCCTCTCCTCTCTGAAACCTTGACTCCAAACCATGTGCTCACAAGAATATACCAATTCCTTCTAAACATGACTACAGTTCAAGACTGGAGGTACAAAGGACTAAGCAAGCCATCTACTGAAAGACTAGCAGCCCTCAAGTGCCCCTTTGAACTCCCCCCTGATCAAGAGAAAAATGTCCCCAGTATGATCATGTTTGATGATGGCCTCAACTTCTTCATGGTAGGCACTGATGGCATACCCTGGACAGGCTATTATGCCACCTGGAGGAACACCAAAGTAGCCTTAAGTCATATTTATGGCTTATGGTTTGAAATTGCAAGACATGGGAATAGCTGGGAAGTGCTATGGCATCATGACCATTAGAGCATTAGCTCAATTCAGTGGGGCCAAGTCCCTGTGACTTGGTTCAGGGGTTCAATGGGGGCCAGCTTGGAGAGACTGGTTCAAGGGTTTAGTGTCTCAAGATTAAGTCAGACAATGACTAATCTGCAGACAGAGTTGATCTTCTGGTTTCACAGAAGAGGAGGATGGTGAGAGAGAAGCAGAGCAGCAAGAGGAACACAAGGGTTCCTCCTAGTGTGTTGATGTCAAGCAGAGTGTAAGCCAGCACAAGCAAGTTGTGATTTGAGAGAGGATACAGGACAAGGGATGCAACAGGAAATGGGACAAAGCTAAGCTTGGGGCATTCCCCAGTTTCTACAGGTGCTTAAATACTGTATCTAGTGAGGCTGTACAGTACCATATGCAGAACAATAGATAAAACTAAACCAATGGCAGAAAGGGATCAATCAGTAGATGAAACATGAAAGATGAAACAATAATGAGTTGATCAAAATCAAGGGATTAAACAGTAGTTAAGGGGACAAGGGTAAAAGATAGAGGCAAAATGATGAACAAAAGGGGACAGATTACAACATCATGCCCCCTTTATGCTTAGTTCTCCAAACTAATTGGTCTCGGGTCCCAACTCACAGAAGTCATCCCCTTTGCCTTCTACCCAAGTGTTTTGAGGACCCGTCGCCCTGGGGCAGTAGCCTCTGTAGTTCTGATGAGTTCTCCTCAAGATGCAATCTACCTGACTGCTACAATTGGTGTGGGGTTTGATGCAGTCTTTCTTCCAATGACCCTTGGTGCCACAATGTTTGCAGATGTGTTGACATTTCTGGAGCTGGTGTTGTTGCACCTTGGTCATATGTGCAGGGGTAAGAGGGGTGTTAAAGGTGCCAGCATTGTCAGAAAACATTTGTGGAAGGTGGGAGGGTGCTCCCATAGGAGCATTGTTCTGGGATTGGTCAACGATGTGAGGGAGGTACTCAAGTGGGGGGGTCAGGGAAAGGGGGGGATGGATGGGCAAGGTAGGGGAGGAGAGAGTGGTTGGTTGCTTTAGAACCTTGATGTTGTTGTAACTCCCTGCTAGTGAATAGAAGGGACCAGTACTGCAGGTAAGGCCCCCATTTGTCACCGCCATCGGGTCAGATGATGATTGATTAGATCTGTTGAGCGTTGGATGGTAGAGTGAACTGGTAGTCAAGCAGTTATTGCCATTTTCAGTGCACTTGGCGGAGCTTGAATTCCACCCAAATTGGCGCAGAAACCCCCTCAAACATGCGGGATGAATATCTCCCTCAAAACAGCTTTAATTCATATGATATTTATTGTCCTTGAATCGCCTGAATGAGGGCTAGGCAGCCCCATTTTTTTCATGAGATTTGAGTGAGAATTGGTGGAGCTGGACTCAAGCCACCTCCACATGTGCATTAGATGAATTACAACTCAAAATCATGGTCTATATCTATTATTTTTCCCTCATGTTGTACCCATGGGCTGTCTTGAGGCAGCCCCATAGTGTTTTTGACTCAAGTGTTGTGGTGTGCAACGTTGTTTCCAGTGCGATTGGAGTCACAGCCAGCCACTCATCACCCCTCTCACCTCTCGATTCTGACCATCCTTCTTGTTTTTCACAGACAGAGAGGAGTGGGTTGCAAAGAGGGGTCCTATTCTGAACTCTTTCTACTACAGAGTAGCTAGGGTGTTTTTATATACAGGAGTCGTCTCCATTGCAGGTGGTGGCAGCAGGCATGGATGAGGAGCGAAGGCATAGGCAGTGAGTGTGAGTTTGTAGATAGAGACGTAGGTGGCGAGGACTCAAGAAAGAGGATGCATGGGGCAGCTTGCATGGGGGTGGGATCTGTCATCTTGTGGCAGTGGTGGCGGGGTCATCTCCACTGCAGGTGTCGGCAGCAGACGTGGGCGAGAGCGTGCGAATGGATGGGGAGGCGATGTGGAAGGCAGCATGTGGTGTGCTGTTGGCATTGGCGACTGCTTCTCCTGCGGCAGTGGCGGCGTGGCAGCGGCTTCTGCTCCTGTTGTGGCGTGTTGTGGCTAAGTTCATGGCCAAGGCCTTCTTGGTCTTCTGGGGTGGTGCTGGTGGCGAGGGGTTGTGACGGTGCGGTGGTGCTGGTGTCACGCAAAACTACTAAAGCGGCGGCTGAGACTGAGAAGACTGAGGCTGAGACTGAGAAGGTGGCGGCGGACTGAGCTGGTGCGACGGTGGAGGTGGACGGGGTGGAGGCGACAACTGAGGGTGATGCAGAGGCAACAGCAGCTGTGGCTGACAAGGGCGTGGCGGTGGTGGCTTGTGAGATGGTGGTGGAGGCGGTGGTGTGTGGTGCTAAGACATCGGTGGCTGAGGCTGAGGCTATGGCGGCGGCTGACGAGACTAAGGCAGCTGGCAAGGCTAAGAGCGCTGTGGTGGTGGTTGAATGATCTGAAGCTGGGGCGACGGAGACAGCTGGCAAAACTAGGGGTGCAGTGGTGGCGGCTGAGACTGAGAAGGTTGAGGCTGAGGGCAGGGTGGAGACGACAGTGGCTGGCAATGCTGGTGCTATGACAGACTGGGCTGAACTGACAAGTACGGGCCAGGCTAAGACAGAGACTGATGCAAAGTCGGCGGCTGGCACGACTGAGGCCACTGTGGTGATGGACAAGGCGACGGACAAGACTGAGGGCAACAAGATGACTGAGGGCGCGGGAGCGGATGAGACGAAGGTGGGGGTGGCAGACGAGGCTGCAAGGGCTGAAGTGGTGGGTGGCTGTTAGGATTCTCATGTTTCTCTGCCTGTCATCTGTTTCGCTGATTCATCTGTGATTACTCATATGTCTGCTTATTGATCTGGCTTAGTGATTGCTTAGTGATTGCTTACTGATCCTGATCAGTAATAGCTTACTCACTGCTTACTGATTCATGACAGATACTAGGAAAGAATGACTCACACATGAGTCATTTCTAACGTTCTCGAATTGCGCTCTCCGTATTTGGATACTACTGGTTCTTAGCTATGTGCATCCCGAGTTTCGTACGAATCGGATCAGTAGCTATCAAGATATTGTATAAATAGTCTGTAGTACCAAGAAGTCGAGCCTTCTGCTTGACTTACTCTCTAGACAAAACATTCACTTTGTCTATCTCTCTCAAAACAAACTATAGTTCAAACTCTAAGAGTGAAAGAGGCCCTTCTCTTCTCTTACATCCAATCTTCCTGAGATAATATCAAAGGATTCGAAGTCTAGTGCTTGAACTATATCAAGCAACTCTTTCACTAAAAGAGTTAGTCATAAGATTGGTCAAGATCTTAACAGCGGAGCTAAAACATTGGCAGGCGAGGTTGAGATGGTGGTTGTGCATGGAGCTGAGACAGTGGCCATAGCAGGCAACACTGAGGGCGTGGGAGCTGGTTGGGCAAAGATGGGGACAGCGGCAATAGGCGATGTCATGGCTGAGGCTATGGTGGCAGGGACAGATGAGGTGGCGATGATGGCAAATGTGGGCGATGCTGGGACGGTGAGGGCAGGTGGAGCCAAGGCAATGATGGCTGTCGAGTCAAGGATGGTGGCGGTGAACGAGGTGACAGGAATGGTGGATGAGGTGGGAACCGCAGGGACAATGGGCAAGGCAGGCAAGGCGGAGGCGATGGTGCATGATGTAGGGATGGAGGCTGGAGCGGGCATGGGTGCAGGGTATGTGAGGTTAGTACCTATTGTAGAGTTCCTAGGGTCGTTCCAAAGGGTCTTTATGAAGGCCCTAATATTGTCTTTTGTTGCTAGAAGGGTTTCCTTTAAGTGGGGCTTGCTGTATGTTGATTGTGCTGAGAATCGCTCGCGCAACAATGCGCGCGCAATATTGTGGACACCTCTACTCACCCCTTTTGCTCGTGTGAACAGGGTGACACCATAGAGGCTGGGTTTCCTCCTATAAGGAAGGGTCCTTCAAGGGCCCTCTCCGGGGAATGGTTCATGACAGAGATCCCCGAATCTCGCGAGAACTTGTCATCTCGCTCAACTCAGTGTGCACATCTCACACGTGAAACGATTTGTCAGGGACACTGCCCCCAGTCGGTGACATTAGAACAAGCTTACCCTCTGACCCTTGACCCTGAACCACATGCTCATGAACAATATACTGAAATTCTTCCAACATGACCACAATCAGAGACTGGAAAACCAAAGGACTTGCCACACCAACCATTGAGGGACTGGCTGCCCTCAAATGCCCCTTTGAGCTGCTTCCTGACCAAGACAAAAACATTCCCAGCATCACCATGTTCGATGACAGCATTGAATTCTACACAGTACATATGGACAACGTACCTTGGACTGGCTATTATGCCAACTGGATGGGTGCCAAAGTGGCCCTCGGTCATTTGTATGGCCTCTGGTTCGAAATCGCAAGACGCGGCGACACCTGGGAAGTGACGCGCATTGCTCGCTTGGCCTTTAGGCTTCAACAAAGTCCTCTTTGAGGCATTAACATCACTACACTGACAGCCTCAGGAGAACCCCTCCCCAGCTCGAAAGCTCCAAGCTGCGCCCCAATGCCAGGTCCAATCCCAACCACCCACACTCTGATGGAGCTCGAACTGACAACAACAACAAACATTTTTGTCACTTCCACTGACCCCGACCCTCCCCAACCACAACCTGCGTCGTCCGGAATGGCACAGGCTCCCCTCCACCCCTCTTTTACAGGACTCGGAGGACGCGGAAACTGACCTCCGAGCCCCGACCCTGACCCTGATGACTACGACACACATGCCGATTGCAACCGCAACATGTGGAGCTCCGACAGTGGAAAACTCGAAGGCATCCCACCCGACTTCTTTAATGGTGATTGCGCACGGACACATGCCTTTCTAGTTGCATTTAATTGGTTCATGTCCATGAACCACGACAGCAAGATTGCTAGAGACCCCATCAAAAAGTGCGCATACTTCCTCTCCCTGATGAAAGGACCCAAGGTAGAAGGTTGGCTTGAAGCCATGGATCAATGGCTCGAAGACATTCAAGACGACCCGACGAACATACCACTTGGACTCACAGCGTGGGAAGCAATGAGACAGCAATTCCGTCATGCATTTACCGACTATGCGGAATGCGAGAAAGCCCAAGACAAGCTCAAAGAATTGAAGATGAAAGATGGTCTCCTAGATGATTATATTTCCAAATTCCAACTACTGGCAAGACGTGCCGGACTCGACATCGACGAGCCAACGGTCATGAGACTGTTTGCATGGGGACTCCCATGGTCTTTGGTCGAATCGTGCCTCGATCTCGAAGACCCTACCTCATTTGCGGACTGGATTGCAGCGGCTCAGAAACATCATAGGGTTTGGATTTGCAAATGCGCAATCTTGTCCAACCACTCTAGCACACGTGGACGCAACTTCAATCAACCTCAGAACAATAGACCTTGGGGACAACTCATAAATTCAGCCTGGGCCAACCGCGGGAACAACCAGATCAACGCTACTCCCGCATGCCCACACCTCCCCCCACGCGACCCCAATGCAATGGACACCAGCGCTGGCACCGCTCACAAGGCAGTTACTGAAGCTGAAAAACAGAAACATCGAGAAGAAGGAAGATGCTTCCAATGCTCTCTTCGAGGACACCTAGCCCGCGACTGCCCCACGAAGCCCAAATGCGAAGCAACTCGCGTACGTGCCACCGATACAGTCACCATCACAACTGAATCCCCTATCATAGAGGTTGCTGAAGAAGATGCGATCGTCAAGCTAGCAAAGATGGCAAAAGGACTCTCCATAAAGGATAGGGAAGCCTTTATTAAGGCTTTAATGGGAGATGATGAAGACAAAGAGGAGGATTTTTTGGACGCTTGAGCATAACGGCAATTGCTTGAGCTTTAGGTATCAACTCCATGTACAAGTCTCAAAGAAAGTCAATATCAGTGATGACTACTATTTACATTGGATTGAACAAAGCCGAAAGAAAAGCCCTGATAGACAGTGGAGCCACTGAATGCTTCATATCTCTCAAATTAACAAAAGAATTACACCTACGAACTAGAGACCTAAAACCGACCAGGAACATTAGAAACATTGATGGAACGCTCAATCGCTTAGGAAAAATCACTCAAACTGTTGATTTAGAACAAAGATTACTAGGACAAAAACATGCACACCAATTCCTAGTGGCAGACATAGGACAAGATGACATCATCCTGGAATATCCGTTCTTAGAATCAACCAATCCAAGAATAAACTGGTCCAAGGGAACCATGATGGGAAGGATCACCCTCATGGGAAATCAGGAAACACCACCATAGATCAAAGCTCTAACAGACTGGGAAGAAGGAGATGAGCTATGGCTACAAACTCAGATATGCAAAACCACCATAGCTCAACAACTAGCAGAGTCACAAATGCAAGACAAACCTAAGACCTGGCAAGAAATGGTTCCTCATCAATATCACCAATACGGACAAGTATTCATGGAACAAGAGTCAGAAAGATTCCCTGGGCCAAGGAAATGGGACCATGCTATTGATCTAAAACCAGACACCCCAACAATGACCAATTGCAGAGTATACCCCTTATCACCTAAAGAAAAAGAAGAACAAGGGAAATTCCTTGAACAAAACTTACAACTTAAACGAATTAGAAGATCCAATTCACCATACGCTAGTGGATTCTTTCTTATAAAAAAGAAAGATGGAAAATTCCAACCAGTACAGGATTACAGAAACCTAAACAAATGGACGATACCAAACATATATCCACTACCTCTAATCCCAGAACTTATCCACACCTTGGCAGGAAAGGAACTCTTTACTAAATTCGACATCAGATGGGGTTATAACAATATCTGAATCAAAGAAGGGGACGAATGGAAAGCAGCCTTTAAAACCAGCGACGGGTTATTTGAACCTACAGTGATGTTCTTCAGACTGACAAACTCTCCAGCTACCTTTCAAACCATGATGGACGACATTTTTCAAGAAGAGCTCGCACAAGGATGGTTGAAAATTTACATGGATGACATTATCATCACCACCGAAAATGATGAAGACGAACACGCGATCAAAGTCAACCACATACTATCCAAACTAAAACAGCATGACCTCTACCTCAAACCAGAAAAATGCCAATTCCACAAACGAAAGGTAGAATACCTCGGAGTAATCATAGGAGAAGGACAAATAACCATGGACCCCGTCAAAGTCAAAGGAATCAAAGATTGGCCAACCCCATCAACCTTGAAAGAAGTCAGAAGTTTCTTAGGATTCTGTAATTTCTATTGAAACTTTATACCCAACTTCTCCATTAAATCCAGACCGTTAAATGACTTGACAAAGAAAAATAAACAATGGGAATGGACAACAAAGGAAGATCAAGCCTTTCAGGTCTTGAAAGAGACCTGTGTATCTTACCCAGTGCTTTGCACTCCAGACTGGACAAAACAATTCATTCTAGACACTGACACATCGGGATTCACCATCGGAGCGGTCATAACGCAGGAACACAAATATGGTCTACATCCAATTGCATACTACTCCAGAACGTTGCTGGATGCAGAAAGAAACTACGATGCACATGACAAAGAATTAGCAGCAGTAATTTTTGGACTAAAAAGTGGATGACCATTCTTCTTAGGAGCCGATAAACCAGTGAGAATAAGGACAGACCACAAAAACCTTACCTATTTCAAAGAACCACAAAAATTGACAGGATGACAAGCCAGATGGATGCAATACATGCAAGATTTCAACTTCACTATGGAACATATCCCCAGACACACACACACAATCGCTGACACACTTTCTCGTCGCAAAGACCTTAACAAGGGGGTAGAAGAACAAAAAACCACATTATTACCACCCGAAATCCTTGCCCAAAAAACCTACCTACCAGACAAACCCAACGAATGATGAGAAATTTTAAGACAATTCCATGACACCCCCCTTTGCAGGACATCCAGGAATAGCTAACACCTGGGAGTTAGTCAAACAACACTATGAAGGACCTAGATTACGACAATTTGTGGAACAATATGTCAAGGGCTGTGCCAAATGCCAAGAGTCCAAGACCAACATACCCAGAAAGAAGGCCACGACTTTTCCACTCAACACACACGTTGAACAAGGCCCCTTTCAATATGTATCAATGGATCTCATCACTGACCTGCCTAAATCAGAAGGATTCGATAGTGTTCTTACCATCATCGACCAAGGATGCTCCAAAGTGACAAAGTTCATCCCATGCAGCAAAACGATTGACGGAACAGGCGTCGCACACGAGTATCTGAAACACCTTGTGCCCTGGTTCGGTATCCTGAAAAGAATCATACAGAGACCCTCGATTTGCATCAAACTTCTCCAAAGCCATATGTAAAAATCTAGGCATCAAACAAAACATGTCCACCGCGTTCCACCCCCAAACTGATGGGCAGACAGAAAGGATGAATGCATGGCTAGAACAATACCTAAGACCCTGGACCACGACTCATCCGCACTCCTGGGCAAAAATGCTTCCCTTGGCAGAATATGCACACAACTTGTGAAAACATGAAACATCATGAAAATCACCGCACGAACTCCTCATGGGATTCAGACCCCAGATCAACATCAGTCTAGAAGACAACAATGTACCCTCATCCACCAATTGCCTAAAACAACTAGAAGAAGCAAGACAAGATGCTCAACAACTTCTCGAATGTAAACAACAACCCCTAAAACCTGACATCAAAGAAATGGAAGAAGGGACCCTTGTATGGCTAGAAGCGAAGAACCTCAAAACACGAGGAACATGCAAGTTAATGCCCAAAAGATATGGTCCATTCCCCATCACAAAAAGAATTTCCAAAGTCGCATATCAATTACAACTTCCACCATCAATGAAGATACACGACGTCTTTCATGTCAATCTACTTCTCCCCTACACAGAGACAGAGGAGTACAGCACGCCATTTACATGCCCTCCACCGACCATCAAAAACAAGGAAGAATACGAAATTGAAGTGATTCTAGACACTAGAAGGTTTGGACGAACACATAAACTACAATACCTTGTGCACTGGAAAGGATATCCTGCATCAGATGACTCATGGGTCGACCACCACAACCTTAATGCCCCAAAACTCCTAAAGGAATACTACTCTGCTTCGGCTGGATGACCCCAAGTATAAAGACACCACCTACAAACGACTACCCCCACTGCTCCATCCCAAGATACTACAACATGACTTCCACACAAAACTCCCCCACTGCTTCCACTGCTACCCTCGTACCTACTCCTCCTTACTCTCCTGCACTCATCCACCTGCCACTGTCTAGAGAACCAGCCCCCTCGACAGCGGCAACCATCAACACTAGAATACTCATTCGACGCGCTGCACAGCACACCGCAATGATCATACAAACACGCAAACTACGGGAAGACGACTCCCTCACCACTATACTATGTGCCTTTGGCAATCGATCCCCTGCACAAGGGACCAACTCGCCTGTCAGAACCCGCAGCCCTTCCTATCATGTTCGCTCCCCATCACCTGACCCCATTCCGATCCCTCCATGCACCACTACTCCCATCATTGAGCAAGTCGAAAACATCCTCTCACTCAATGAAAACTTCGCCCCGATAAACCTCGAGAGAACGCCACCTCCTGTCTATGAGCCACCTGCCAATCACATCCAGCTTTCTGAGTTAGAAGAACTTGGAGAAGGATGGGAAGAAGGAGACCTTGGACTGGACTTACTAATCCCAGACCCAGGCAATGAACACGACACACTACCCCCTTGCTTTGTCCTCCCCGACCTTACGCATGGCTTCCCCTCCTTACTAGCCACTTACTGTCCTGGGTGTCCCACTCACCATATTCCCATTCGAGCTCGAGCCGACCCCTATCCTCGCCCTCTTCTCACACAAAAAGATGCCTTTTTGTTCAAAGACGGCCTCAGACACACTATGGCCATAGATGAGGCACTCAGGTTCGAACAGGACCTATCCTTGGAAGCTGAAGTACGCCGCTATCGATTCGCCATAAAAAAGACACGACAAATGGCAAACTGTCTTGTCACCACTTGCGAAAGATACCATGGCATGATGTGGGAAGTAAGAGATTTGGAAATCAAACTAGCCAAGGCAAACGCCAAGGCTCGCCTCAAACCATGGGTCCTGTTTGGAACCATGCCTCAACTTACTGACCAGGAGCACCAAGATGCCAAACAAGCTCTATTAGACCCATGGTACCAATTCCTCCCTTGACTCTCTGACAAATGCGCTTGGTGTCACAATGGAGGGCACGACACATTCGAATGCCCTAAGATTGCCATCTGCGTCCTCTGTAGCCATCATGGGCATATAGCTGACCGCTGCAGAAACCCGCATCGATGATGCAAAACTGACAGGATGTGTCGAGTCCCTCATGATCAACTTCATTTCCATGCTCATCGTTGTCAATCAACTATCATCCCTTATACCGCTTAGACATTAACAAGGGGGTGATGTCACAAGTACTGGCCCCTCGGACCAGACCAGCAACCAGACAAGCCTACCTGGACAAGCCTCGCAGTTTCCGCACGTCCCATGACTCATTAACCCTCGCATGTACCACCACCTTCCAGCGTGTTCCAGTCTCGATCACCTCATTGCTACCATATGTCTACCATTTGATATGGGATGTATCTGCCTATATAAACCTGTCAGTAGAAGAGAACAAGCCTTAAGCTTGTTCTCTTGTGAAATATCACTGGATTCAGCTTCGGGACTGTAGGCTTGCAGGGAATCAAGCAATCGTCTTAGAACCTCTTTTGTCTCTCTAAGTCTTCAAATGCGAAGACTTATTCATTGTCTTTCCTCTCCATGGTACACACTAGCCTTCGCTGTGTTGTCACCGAGATCCCTGAATCTCGCGAGAACTTGTTGTCTCGCTCAACTCAGTGTGCACATCTCGTGCGTGAAACGATTTGTCAGCAACACCGCCCCCAGTCGGTGACACTCACAGGTATATAACTCGTATGAAGGGCTCACTAAGAGTCCAAGTCAAATCTCCTGTCTAGTTACCAGACAATCGATTCCTTTCTTCTCATTAACTGCTTGACTACCAGTTAACTCTACCATCCAACACTCAACAGATCTAATCAATCATCATCTGACCCAATGGCGGTGACATTAGATTCAACTTCCTTCATCACGGCTTCGTCACACAGGGAACGAGTTTACCTGCCAGAGCAGAATAGGCTCACTGTACCGTTCAACATGCGAACATATTGGGTTGGACCCGAAGAGAACAAACAAACACTAGGCTGTTACATCACTCATCCATCAGGAGGATGAGTATTCGACAATCTTACAGTACCAGTCTACTATGGAGCAGACACTTGGTACGAAATATTCCAAGATGAAAGCAGCAGGTGCTATCTCGGAGAAGAACAAGAGGATTTGAACGACTACAACCTCGACACACAAGACAATCTCGACGAAATGAAAGCTGGAGAAAATACAGACGATAAGCATTCAGAACCAGCTAGCACAGAAACTATCAAAGAGGAAACCAATACCGCACAAGACATATGAAATGCGCCCATCCCCGACGACCTCAAACCAGACACTATCAGATCGAACGATGACAACACCCTCACCCCCACTGTATTCTTCCCCAGCAACCTTCCTGTATCAGTGCTTCCCTATCAGAGAACAAACACCATGGCCACAGTCACAGCCACTACCACAACTACTCAACCAACAACCACTGTCACAGCCACAATGCTGACTGTTGCCGCAACGTCAACCACAGCTGGAAGAGCAAATGCCACCATGCCAAATGATACATACCAAGCTCTTAGAAACGCTTTGCGACGAAGCAGAGGCCATTCTTCAGGATCTGGAGGACCAGGAGGACCAAGTGGTCCAGGTGGCCCAGGAGGCCCTGGTGGTCTGGGAGGCCCTGGAGGATATGGTCCAAATGCTAACCTACCTCAGGTCCTGATACCACAACTGGCGCCAGGCGATACCAAAACCCTCAGAAGTCTTCCTGTTCCATTCAAAGGCGACCGAACCAAGGAAGACTTGTTTATTCAAGAACTAACTGATTACCTCCGTGCCAATTGAACCGTCACTGGCATGAACTCCCCCATCCGACCAGTCGCGCTAGCCTTGACCCTTATAAAAGGGCCAGAAACCGACAATTGGGCCAGGAGTATTGGGACTTGGATCGATACCCTTGGTCCACAAGATGACATACCAGCAGTGTGGGAGCAATTCTTACACGAATTTCAACAACAGTTCCAAGACACCGGAAAGGCTCAACGTGCAGCCGGGAAGATCTCAGACCTGCGACTTAGAAACAATGAAGTTGATCAATACATAGCAGCGTTTGAAATGCTCACTCGTGAAGTTGGCTACCAGCTCGGAGAAGATTCTGTGACCCATCTCTTTATGAGGGGACTACCACAGAATGTCCTTGACACCATATTAACTTCGCAAAATATGAACTCCTACGACGACATCAAACAATGTGCAGTCGAAATAGTCAAAGGAAAACAATTGCTGGCCAATCTGTTGGGACAAAACAATACTTTCAGATGCACACCCTTTGTCCTGAGAGGAGGGTTCCCTTACCGTGGGAACCAACAATATCAACAATGAAATACCTTCAACCCAGGAGGACGCGGGATGTTCCAATCGTTCCAACAAGGATACAATTCGTTGAATGCCCCCAGGTCTATGGCTAACCAACAGGTACCCATGGACATCGATAGGATGCAAGCTCCCCCATTCCGAAACCAGAGAAACTTCAGAGGACAAGTCGCGCAACTTGGCAATAATCACAACCATCGCCAAAACAACAACAATTGTTTCGAGTGTGGTCAAATAGGCCACTTCGCATGTGACTGCCCGCAACGCAAACAGAATATTAACCTCATCGACTGGGATGACACGTCTACTATAGTAGAAACACCCCACCCTGCTCACACTTGCTCATCTTCTTCCCCTGAAGATTGAATTGCAGCTGCAAGAGCCACATTGGAGGCACTATCAGACCAAGATAAAGATGCGCTGGCTGCTCAACTCGGAGTCTTGTTGGATTTTCCCTCTCTTTAATCCATTCAGCCTGGATTAGGAGCTTTGATAAGAATGTATATGTCTAACAGAAAGTCAATGACAGTCAGAGTATATCTCCATTCTTATTAAAAGAGGGCTGAGATGATTGCACTACTGGATTCCGGAGCCACAGAAAACTTTCTAAACTTGAAATACACCCAATGGCTCTGCCTTCCAATAAAGAAGCTGGATCAACCAAGGAAGTTATTAAACATCAATGGAACTCCCAACAAAACAAGAGCACTACAACACTACACAGACCTAGACATCAGGACAGGACCTAAAACCATCAGGATGAGGTTCTTCCTATCAGATTTGGGAGAAAACAAATGATCTTAGGATATCCATGGTTCGCAGAAAACCAACCAAGGATTGATTGGGCAAGAGGATGGATCGATGCCTCCCATCTACCAATCATTGCCAAAGCACCCAATGCTACAAAGGCTCAATTTTTACCCAGGAGAAAAGAAACCTCAGAACTATATATTGGATGAATTATCCTTCCACCTGATACCACCAACCATGCTGACATACCTGAAAAATACCAATGACATAGCCAGGTGTTTTCTGAAGAAGCGGCGCAATGATTCCCAGAACCAAGGATATGGGATCATCCTATTCAATTAAAACCTGGAGCACCCAGTTCCCTACCTGGAAAGATATACCCATTAACACAAAATGAACAGGAAGAACTAAAGAAATTCATCAAGAAACACCTACAGAAAGGATACATACGACCGTCCAAATCCCCTTACGCTGCTCCATTCTTCTTTATTAAAAAGAAGGATGGGAAGCTACGACCTGTACAGGACTATCGAAAGTTGAACGAGTGGACCGTACAAAATTGATACCCACTACCCTCAATCTCACAGCTCATCAACAAGGTCCATGGGAAAGGGAAGTTCACCAAGTTCGACATACAGTGGGAATACAACAACATCCAAATCAAGGAAGGAGATCAATGGAAAGCAGCCTTCCTTACAAATAAAGGACTGTTTGAACCCACCATAATGTTCTTTGGACTAACCAACCTGCCGGCCACCTTCCAAACTATGATGAATGCTATATTTGAGGAAGAGTTATGAGAAGATTGGTTAACCATTTACATGGACGACATACTAATCGCAACAAAACAGGATGATCCGAACCATGAAAACTACGTTCACAAAATTCTGGACAAACTAAAGAAACACAACCTCTACCTCAAACCAGAGAAGTGTCAGTTCGAACAAACCACCATGGAATTCTTGGGAGTTGTGTTAAAAGGAAACACGATTCAAATGGATCCCAAAAAGGTGGCCAGCGTACAGAACTGGCCAAACCCCAAAACACCCACAGACATCAGAGCCTTTCTAGGATTCACCGGTTTTTATCAATACTTCATACCAGGATACTCCAACATCGCAAGACCATTACTAGATCTAACCAAAAAGGCAACAATTTGGAACTGGACTCAAAATCATCAAAAGCCATTCGATGAACTAAAACGTCTAACCACTGAAAAACCAGTATTAACCCAACCAGACTACGATAAACCATTCTTCCTAGAAACAGACGCCTCAGCGTATGGCGTAGGAGCCATACTCTCACAAGAGGGAGAAATCAACCCCACTAAACCTACCAAACCATGACGACACCCAATTGCCTATTACTCCTCCACTTTCACACCCACAGAACGGAATTATGACATATACGAGAGAGAATTACTTGCAGTACACAAAGCACTATTACATTGGAGACCACATCTAGCAGGGATGAGTCACCCAATAACCCTGCTAACAGACCATGCCAACCTCACTTACTGGAAGAACCCAAGAAAAATAAATAGAAGAGTGGCCAGATGGTTTACTGACCTACAAGACTATTGGCTAAAAATACAACATGTCCCTGGGAAGAAACACTCAGCAGGAGATCTTCTATCCATACCACCAGATGCCAATAAAGGTGACAGAGACAATGAAGACGTTACGGTCCTTCCATCAGAACTATTCATCCACACTATCCTCATCAGTTCCACCAAAGGACATGTCCGACAAGCTCAAAAATGCCATCAAAACCTGTGTCAAGAATGGTCTAAAACATTTGGCATAACAAGGACTAAAGAAGGAGTCTGGGAAATGCAAGGCAAACTCATTGTACCTCCTGAATTATACCTCAAAAGACGAATATTACAAGAATTTCACGACCATCCCACAGCAGGCCATCCTGGAAGAGATGAAACATTCCACAAAGTAATTCGATCGTACTGGTGGCCATCAATGAATGCGTGGATCAGAGACTATGTAATGGGATGCAACACGTGTCAACAAAACAAGATACTCACACACCGGACTAAAACCCCTATGTACCAAATCCCTTCACATCAACAAAACCTTCCGTTCCAACAAATAGCTATGGACTTGATAACTCAGTTACCCAAAAGCAAAGGGTTTGATGCTATCCTCACCATAGTAGACCACGGGGCAACAAGAGCAGCCATATTCTTACCCTGCCAAATGACCATAACAGGACCGCAAATTGCCCAGCTGTACCTTGAACATGTGTACCCCTGGTTCGGACTTCCCACCAAAATCATATCAGATCGGGACCCTCGATTTACATCACACTTTGGCAAGGCCCTTAGTACGAGATTGGGAATCCAACAGAACCTGTCAATGGCATTCCACCCCCAAACGGATGGAATTTCCAAAAGGAACAATCAATGGATCAAACAATATCTCCAACTAGTCACCCATGACCAAACTGACTGGAGCCAATGGCTACCATTAGCTACAGCAGTTCATAACTCATGGATCAATACCACCATCAATATGACACCATCAGAAGCACTCTTGGGGTATATCCCCATAAATTCACCATCTTTAACCATCCCCACAAACAATGAATTCGTGGAAAAGCACGTAAAGTTATTAGAAACCAGAAGAACTCAAGCCATAACCGCTGTTAACCAGACAGTGCGAAACTGACCCACTCCTGAGCCAATGTTCAAGGAAGGACAGAAGGTTTGGCTAGAAGCCAAGAATCTATCACTCCCCTATCTGTCTAATAAACTGGCACCAAAAAGACATGGACCATTCACTATTTTACAAGAGGTCTCCCCAGTGGCGTTCAAACTGAAATTACCGCCGACATGGAACATACATGATGTGTTCCATGCCTCGCTGTTAACACCATACACAGAAACCTCCACATGGGGACCTAACTCCTCAACCCCCTATCCCCATATAGTGACAGAACAAGAAGGAGAAGAGATAGAAACTATTTTGAACCATTGACATTGGGGAAGACAACAGCAACTTCAATATTTGGTTAAATGGAGGAACCGCCCACACTTTGACGCAATGTGGCTACCAGGAAAGGACGTTCGCCTTTGTCCCTTCCTGATAAAGTACCACCAATCACAACGACCCAGTTTACCTATAAAAATCCACCAGAACTTGATACAATCTCTCATCCCATCATGTCCACTTTGCTGTTAGGATTCTCTTGTTCTTCGACTGTCATCTGTTTTGCTGACTCATCTGTGATTACTCATATGTCTGGCTTAGTGATTGCTTACTGATTCTGCTTGGCTTACTGATTGCTTACTGATCTTGATCAGTAAGAGCTTAGTCACTGCTTATTGATTCATGACAGATACTAGAAAAGAATGACTCATGCGTGAGTCATTCTTAACATTCTTAAATTGCGCTCTCTGTATTTGGATACTACTGGTTCTCAGCTATGTGCACCCTGAGTTTCGTACGAATCGGATCAGTAGTTATCAAGATATTGTATAAATAGTCTGTGGTACCAAGAAGTCGAGCCTTACGCTCGACTTACACTTTAACAAGATAATCATCTTGTCTATCAATCTAAACAATATTCTAGTGCAGACTTCAGTGAAAGAGGCCCCTCTCTTTTCCACATCCAATCTTCCTGAGATAATATCAAAGGGTTCAAAGTCTAGTGCTTGAACTATATCAAGCAACTCTTTCACTAAAAGAGTCAGTACTAAGATCTGACGGATCTTAACACCGTGAAGCCCAAATTAAATGCCAGTATTGCCTTGAAGCCACCCAACTCTCTATACGTCTTGCCCATCTTCAACATTTCAACAACGACGATCCCTACATGAAGGTCTCCATCCCAAAACTGGTACCCAACAGATGGCGTTGCCCTGGCTGAGGATGTCCAGTCTTGGAGGAGGGTGATGATACCGTGTGGCCAGCAGGGCATAAAGGGAAGAACCATGTGTGGTAAATTTTCGAACCTTCCGGTCGCATGTAGTAGCCACTTGTCTTTTCCTCCCGCGCATCAATCTTTCCCCCAAGTTCTCTCCAGTTCTCACAAAGTCCAGCTCTTGAATGTACTACTAGGATCTCAGTAGTCTTGCAGGTATATAACTTGTACAAAGGGCTCACTAAGAGTCCAAGTCGAATCTCCTGTCTAGTTACCAGACAATCGATTCCTTTCTTCTCATTATTGCCATTTTCAGCGCACTTGGCAGAGCTTGAATTCCACCCAAATTGGTGCAGAAACCCCCTCAAACATGCAGGATGAATATCTCCCTCAAAACAGCTTCAATTCATATGATATTTATTGTCCCTGAATCGCCTGAATGAGGGCTAGGCAGCCCCATTGTTTTCATGAGATTTGAGTGAGAATTGGTGGAGCTGGACTCAAGCCACCTCCACATGTGTATTAGATGAATTACAACTCAAAATCATGGTCTATATCTATTATTTTTCCCTCATGTTGTACCCATGGGCTGTCTTGAGGCAGCCCCATAGTGTTTTTGACTCAAGTGTTGTGGTGTGCAACATTGTTCTCAGTGTGATCGGAGTGATGGCCAGCCACTCATTGCCCCTCTCACCTCTCCATTCTGACCATCCTTTGCCCTCATTCCCACCACACCCACTGTCTCAGCTGCATCAGTCGCACCGCTCCCTTCCAACTCGCATTCGGCCCTCCACACCCACAGTCACAGCCATGCCAGTCACACTGCCTGCGTCGACCTGCCATCTGTCTTCACCACACGCCGCACTCCTTCAGCATGCCAACTCAGTTAGAATACCTCAAGCTCAAGTGGTATCTGGAGGACCTTATCGCCTCCTTGTCAAGACTCCGCATGTGTGACCGGGAAGACGTAGACAAATACTACCGGAGTTTCAGGGCAATCTGCGGTCCCCTTGTCCATGCGTGCCGCCTGTGCTATGAAGATTGTGACGAGTCATTCTGGCTCGGACTCCACCTGGACAACTGCCAGATGGTCTCCCAAAGTCTTGGCCCCTGGTGCCCAAATGAACAGCAGAGGCACTTTGTCAATTTCCAAGAAGTATTCAACACACTAGTCAAGATATTCTCTCAGCATCCCTGTGACATTCAGCGGGAACACCAACTCTGCTCTGCAGACAAAGACAAAGACAACTAAGTATCAAAGGCCCTACAACACGTTATTAGATCAACTCTGATAACTATAGAACGAACTATAAGGCAACACTAAGGACCTTAATAGAAGTATTAGGGTCGACTCTAAGGACCCTAATAGAACTATATAAGGGCCTTATAAGATAACACTATTCCCTAACCAAACTACAAGTCCTCAAATGACCGGCCCTAAACTAACTAACAGGAAATGAATCAGATGCTTGCACGTGCACTAAAGCAGTGAACACGTGGACAATGGAAGCTCTTACTCATCAAGAGAAGCTTCTTACTCAGCAGCTTACTGAGCATGACTGAGCATGCTCAGTAAGCGTCCTCCGACTTTTTACTCATCACTCTATTGTGCTTGATAACAAGGTTATGACTTGTTCCCTATTTAGCAGTTCTCTTGTAGTATATAAGCACTCAATAAAGTAGCGGACAGTCCTCAGACTGTCCATTTGTTTACGGCACTCTCCATCCCTGGGATACTCCTTTAAGGACCATCCCCTTGTGACTATCCTGGCCTCTTCCCTGCATGACTGCTCTACTCTCACAGTAACAATACCTCTCTGGTATTTGTTACTACTCTGGACTCTACTCCTTGCCCACACAGTCTTGGACGTCTATCGACTTGTCTTCGAGCTTATCCCTCGCTCTTGAACTGGATAGTTCAACAGTGAGTCTTGACAATCTCAGTGACAACACAGCGAAGGCTTGTGTGTACCACGGAGAGGAAAGATGATGAATAAGTCTTCGTGTTCGAAGACTTAGAGAGACAAAAGAGGTTCTAAGATGATTGCTTGATTCCCTGCAAGCCTACAGTCCCGAAGCTGAATCCAGTGATATTTCACAAGAGAACAAGCTTAAGGCTTGTTCTCTTCTACTGACAGGTTTATATAGGCAGATACATCCCATATCAAATGGTAGACATATGGTAGCAATGAGGTGATCAAGACTGGAACACGCTGGAAGGTGGTGGTACATGCGAGGGTTAATGAGTCATAGGATGTGCAGAAACCGCAAGGCTTGTCTGGGTAGGCTTGTCCAGTTGCCAGTCCGGTCCAAGGGGCTGGTACTTGTGACAGCAAGACTACCAAGATCCTAGTAGTACATTTGAGAGCTGGACTTTGCGAGAACTGGAGAGAACTTGGGGGAAAGATCAAAGTGCGGGAGGAAAAGACAAGTGGCTACTATGCGTGACCGGAAGGTTCAAAAATTTACCACACATGGTTCTTCCCTTTATGCCCTGCTGGGCACGCGGTATCACCATTGGTCATCATGTTGTCAAGTTGATGACGAACTTGGATGGAAGTGTTGTTAGCATGGAGATTGCTGTGAATAGTGGTGGACTCCTTGGTATAGGACTGGATCTTGTGAAGTTGGTTGGCAAGTTGTCATTGGAGAATGTCCATGGCTCCCTGGATAGCAGTATGTTTGGCCTCCAGGACCTTCAACTGTAGTGAGCTGTTGTGGAGATGGTAGACATCAGTGAGGGCACCAGGGTCATGGAGGTTTTTGAGTGCTTGAGCAATGTCAAAATGGAAGGGGTAGTCCTCAACTAGGAGGTGGAGGTCAGAGGTGGTGGCAGAGGGGTGGGGGGCAGAGACAACAGGCAGGGCAACAAGTTTTTCTCTGTAAGTGGGTTCTCCACAACCCATAGTTCCTAGAAGCATGGGTTCATCATTCCATAATGCAACTTGTAAGTAAGGTAACAGGTGTCATCACCCATTGACATGGATGTAAAAGGGGGGAATGTGCATATATGGTTCATAGACAAACCAAGGGGGTCCAGAATGAGTGGGGTTTGCTTTGGTGGGAGTGGGCAAAGGGCTCCCTTCACGGATGGCAAGTGGGTTAAGGGTGATGGCAAGGTCTTGAAGCTCATATTTCTTTGTCAGGGACAATGAAGGGGTTGTTCATTGATGATGTGTTGTATAACTTTGGGTGAGAGAGGTTCTTGTTTGATAGTGGGGGAGGGGGTGAGAATAGGCAATGGACAGGAAGAGGGAGCAGGGGGTGACATAGGAGTATTGTAGGTAGAGGTAGCATGTTCATGGTGCCAGGCTGACCACTCTGAAGAAGTGGGGGTATTTATGGGAACTGATCATATGATGTGGTTCCATACTAAGTCCGTTAGTTAGTTTAGGGCCAGTCATTTGAGGACTTGTAGTTTGGTTCAGGGAATAGAGTTGCCTATAAGGCCCCTTATATAGTTCTATTAGGGTCCTTAGAGTCGACCCTAATACTTCTATTAAGGTCCTTAGTATTGCTTTATAGTTCGTTCTATAGTTATTAGAGTTAGTCTAATAATGTGTTGTAGGGTCTTTAGTGTTGTGTTAGTGTCTATTGTAGAGCACTTAGAGTCGTCCTAATGGGTCCTTAGGGAGGCTATAATACTGTCCTTTATTGCTAAAAGGGTTGCCATTAAGTGGGGCCCTTTTGTCCGTGTGAACAGGGTGACACCATAGAGGCTGGGTTTCCTCTCATAAGGAAGGGTCCTTCAAGGGCCCTCTCCAGGAAATGGTTCATGACAGTAAGCAGAGTTGGTAGACAACATGGGAAATTCTCTTGGTGATGAGAAAAGGGCTGAACAGTTTGGGATGGAACTTCTGAAACTGATGGGGGGTTTTTGAGATAGTGCCCTCCAACCAAACTTTCTGTCCTTCTTTGAACCCCTTGAACTTAGTTTCCTTTACCCAATTGTTTTGTGTCTTCCTTATTGCTTCTTGAGCCAATTCCTGCATGTCATTCAGGGCTTGGAGTCATTCTTGAATTCCTGGGAATTTGGACTTTAGTTGGGTACCAAGTCCTTGTGGGTTAAAGCCTATGAGTAATTCATAGGGGGTTCATTTGGTGGTTGTGGATTTGTGGGTGTTGAAATGATACTGGGCTATGGGGAGCCAGTGTGCCCATTCTTCTTGTTTTTCACCAGTGTAAATGTGTAGGTACATTTCTAGGGTTTGATTGGTCCTTTCTGACTGCCTGTCAGTTTGAGGGTGATTGGTGGTACTTAGGTTCTGATTGATTCCCAGGATTCAAGAGATTTCCCAAAACAGTTTGGAGGTGAAGTGAGAGTCATGATTGGAGATGATTTTGGAAGGGACCTCAGTCCATGGGAAGGTGTGTCGTAAAAATAATTTAGCCATTTCTAGGGTCCCCATGTCCTTACAGCAAGGTATGAATATTGCTACTTTGGTGGAGTCGTGATCAGTGATAGTCATGATTGTGTTGTACCCTTCCAATAGGGGAAGGTCAATGATCCAATCAATGGCTAAGGTTTGGAAGGGTTTCTGAAATTCAGGGAGAATGGGGTGAATTGGGGAACAAGTGGGGTGTGTGGAAGACTTGTTGGCTTGACAAGTGGCACATTCACGGATGTAGTCTCAGATGATGTAACCCATTTTAGGCCACCAAAAGGACTCTTGGACTGAATATAAGGTCCAGGTGTTTCCTGTATGTCCACTGAGAATGCTGTCATGGTAGGTGTGTGGAATCTTTTGTAAAAGGGGTTCTTGGTACAGCACAACCAGTTTTCCATTCTTGAATAGTGCACTGTCTTCTTCTTGGAGGTTGTGTTTAACCTTCCACATAAGTAGATCTGATTGTCAGTTCTTTTGTTCTGTGAGTACTTGGGTGTAAAGGTCTTTGGTGTGGAGCATGTGGATGAAGAGTTTATCAGGGAGTGCTATGATGTTTTGGTTATCTCCCAACCTGTCATTGAGATCTGGGCATTGTGAGAGGGCATCTGCTCAATTAGAAACTCCTGGTTTGTGATGAATTTCAAAGTGGTAGTCTGAAAGTGTGGAGATATACCCTGCAATTCTTCAGTTGATCTTGTGGGGGAGTTGGTAGTGGGCAAGGTTGGCATGGTCTGTGAAGATTTTGATAGGATGTTTGGTTCTGACCAGTAGGTCTGCCAATGTTGGAGTGCAAGGATTAGGGCCAGGGATTCCCTATCCCAGACTGGGTAGTTCCTTTCTGCTTCATTGAATGTGTGTGACATGTTACTGATCTTTTTCCTTTTTCCCCTTAAGTCCCTTTGAAATAGGATTGCCCTGGTGGTGAATTGTAAGGCATCAGTTTCTAATTTGTATGGAAGGTCAGGGTTGGCAGTGTAGAGTTCAAGGTCCTCACAAACTGCCAATATCAGGGTTTCCAAGGCAGTGGTCACTTCTGGGGTCCAGGAGAAGGGAGTCCCCTTTTTAATCGTGGAAAAGATGGGGCAAGCTATTTTGGCAAAATCTCAGATGAATGGTCATTGGTAGTTGAGGGCACCCATGATTTGTTGTACTTGTTTCAGGTTATTGGGGGGTCTCAGCCAATTTTTGAGACTGTCCATCTTGACTGGGTCAATCTTGAGGGTTCCTTGGTTGATCCAGAAGCCTAAGAAGTTAATTTCTTTCTGTTCAAAGGCACATTTGGACACTTTTAGAAAATAAGAGTCCCTTTTGAGGAGGTCAAGAAACTCATGTGTGATTTGTCAGTGAAGGTGCTCCTCTCCTGATCCTGTGGCTATTGCCACATCATCTAGATAGTTACAGGTGTTTTCTGGGTATTTGAGGAGCCAGGGTCAGAGGGTATGGTTCATTGCTCATTGGAAGGCTGTGGGGGCATTGGTAAAGCCAAAACCCATCACCATGGGCATAAAAGTCCCAAATTGGGTCTTGAAGGTGCTCTTGTGCTGGTCATCTGGATGTATTAGGATATTATTGTATCACACTCTAACATTGAACTTGCTGAAGGTGGTTTTGCCCCTTAATCAGTGTAATTGTTCCTCCATATTTGGTAAGGCATGATAGTCAGGGACTGTGGCATTATTGAGTTTTTGGTAGTCAACTACCATTCGTGGGGTGGTGCTGTCTTTCTTTTGGACAAAGAAAATGGGGGAAACAAAGTCTGAAACACCATCTTTGATGAAACCTTTGGCTAAGTCTTCCTGTATTTGTCTAGACAATTCTTGTTTTTCATTCTGGGGGATTGGGTAAGTTCAGCAATCAAGGAATTTGGGGGCATCAGGTTTCAGGGTGATTCTGAAGTTGAGTTCTCCTTGACTGGGTGGGAGTTGTTTGGCTGCTTCTTCTGAGAAGACTTTCTGATGACGTGAATATTCAGGGGGAATGATTGTTGTCCTGAGGCATGCAATTTGGATCTTAGGTGGGGTTGCTGAGGGGATGGGTGTTGAGACTCACTATTGAACAATCCAGTTCAAGAGCAAGGTAAGAGCTCAGAGATGAGTCAACTGAGTTCAAGGACGAAGTTGGTGAGGAGCACAGTCCAAATGAGTAACAAGTACCAGAATGGAACTGGTACTGGTTGTGAGAGATGATCACAGAGGGAGAGAGCCAGAGTATACTAGATAGGGTGGTCCCAAAGGAGTACCCTTGGTAATAGAGTGCCGCAAATCAAATGGACAGTCTGAAGACTGTCCACTACTTTATTGAGTGTTTATATACTACAAGGGAACTGCTAAATAGGGAACAAGTCATAACCTTGTTATCAAGCACAATTGATGGATGAGTCATCTAGTGCTTTCAGGTCAGGTCACATTGACTGCAAAAAAACTGCTTGACTGAACCTGACCTGACTGATCATGAGTGAACTTTCAGTTAAGGTCAAACTGGATTGTAGAATGTCCAGTCACAGTCACATCAACTTTCAAGACTGATAAAAACTGGTCAAGACTGGTCAAGACTGGTCAAGACTGGTGTGCCTGGTGTACTCAATAATATAACTACAAGGTTTTGAATGGTGTTGTTTGAGTGAATACAGGGGAAAATGAAATCACCAAGATAGTAGAAAACTGCCAAGTTTCCAGTGACCCACAGTACTGCCATCAATGGCCATTTTCACCCATCATTGTATGGCTGAGTATGGCACATGGCCATATCCAATATGGCTGTCTTCCATGTATACTAACCCTGCCATGTAGTTTGGACAGGTACCCTTGTTCGGACACTTGAGATCTCTCCCTCAATCCAAGCTCAATCAGCATAAAAATTCTCATAGCACTTATTATACTGTATCTCAATGTATCCAATAGATTTTTTTGCTGAATGCCATTGTGGTTTGTTGAGATCAAGAAAATAGCAGTTGGTCACGCCTGCCAACCAATGCCGCATCAGAGTTTCTATGGCTCCAAAATAGGTTAGATACACTTGCTGGTCAGAATTACGTGTGGAACTGCGATGGACGTGATGCGCCATTGCTTTCATCCTTCGCCACCGACCGCCACTGACCACATGCCCACACTACCACCTCGCACCCAATGACAAGATCTTGACTGCCTCACCAAGCCCTCACCACTTCGTCCAGCCCAGCCTTCGCCACTGACTATGCACACACGCCACAACCCACTCGACACGATCACGTCGCAGGTCCTTTGCCACCACCTTGACCACCTCGGCCAGCCTCAAATTCCCTTTCAAATTCCCTTTCATCACTTCCCCTCCCTTTGTTCTTCATTCCTGTACATAAAACACTTAGCTACTCTGTAGTAAAATAGTTCAGAATAAGAATCTTTTCTTTCTCCCCTCTCATCCATCTGTCTTTGCCTGAATCCAAACAACCCTGCACAATACCAGCTCTCTCCCTTTCTTTCTCTCACCTCCGGTCCCTCAGTCAATGTCCACTTACTGGTCCAACAGCCCTGCTCTTTCTCACTCATGCATCCCTGGACACACCAAAGCGGAGTTGGTGCATGGTGCAGAAGCACTTCAGTCTCATTCAGCTTGAGTAAAGGTGCTGCACTCCCATGACCAGGGCTGTAGCCGTGACCGTGCTCATTGCCATTGTGGGCACACTGGGGGAAAGAAAGGTGGCCGACATCAACTCTCTGAGAGATAAGTGCAGATTCCCCACAGCGAGATTGGGGGAGGTAGGGGCCGAGCAGAGTTACATCTTGGCTTGGCAGAGTTACAAACAAGCCTGTGACATGTGTGACTGTCTGAACAAGGGTGCCTGTCCGAACTACATGGCAGGGTTAGTATTTTCTGACCAACAGTATAGTAACAGGACCTGTACAATTATAGTAGCATGGCTGTAAGTTACGGTAACGGCACGGAGCCCTAGTCTTGGCCGACGCCGTCGGCCACTGGTTCAGTGCATTTCCCGCCTGCGGTGAGTGCTGTTTGGAGGAATGTCCGAATCCCCTATGTACAAGCCCATGATTAGGCTCACTAAGAGCGGGCGTATCAGCTCTGGATGCGACGGAGCTCGAAGAGGTGGGTCTACCTGACAAAATTTGAAGATAGTGCAAGCGACGGAGCGACACCAACGATGAGGCAGAAGACGGCGAAAACAAAGGAGGTACGCATCGATTTTATGAGTGGGTTTGAGACGAAAGCTGTAGCGGTATCAACAAGATGGAGTAGAAAAGATTGTTGGTAACCGGTACCAACAAGTATGGAACGAGTAGGACTTTGAGCACAGCTGAGGAGAATGGTAACGGCATTGGACTCCTTGGCGACTCCCCTCTGTCCGCTGTTGACAAGTTTTTCAGCGATCGGCTGGGTCATAAACATCTTATGACCACTGATATGAAGCATTTTATGATCACTGCCCGACTCGGATGCGATGTTCAACACACATTCTTCGCCACAGTTCCACTTCCAATTATCTACCTCAGGTTTTATGGACTGTACGTCGTCCTCAACCCGGAAATTGCCGTTCTTTATCTACAATATGATGCCCACGTGGTAGGTGACCTTTTACCTTGTGGCCTTGAGAGGGGCCAACATGCGGTTTCCGTGCTGCTTTCATGTTTGATCCGAACCGACTCATATTTTTCCGGACTCAAGACACGAACTTTTATTATCCCACACAAGTAGTTTAATGCTCTCCCACCGACAGGATGTTATTGGCTTTGATCGAGTTCAGGGTGCGTTGCGCGATCGAAGCTTGCCCGAATGCACCCTTCGGCAATGTTGAGTGACTTCTTGACTAGCTTTGACTTCGGTGACCGCGTCATCTCGTAAAACATTGCCCCAGCAGTAGCCTCGCGACCACGGCCCCTTTGCCTCGCCTTGATACCGGCTGATATTCCTACTGGTCATGGCACTCGATTTTGAAACTCCTCCACGTGGGCCTCCAACGTACCCCTTCTTTCCCTCCGACGTCGTTTGCTCGCGCAGACACGAAAGTATGTGCACTGGATCCAGGTTCGCACTTACGCATCCAATGCCCTGTTGAGGCTAGAATAGCTCCCAGGTACAGCACCCCCCAGATCATGCTTTTCATAATTGCCGCCCTACACATCATATCACTCCGCGCACGCGGCGTCCGCCGCACTTTCCCCACTTCGACTGTGGATTCCATGGCGAGGTTCTATGACATCCCTCGTGTTGGTTGCACCGTGCGTTAAATAGCCCTCTTAGCATGAACTGTTCTCGTCCTCCAACCTTCGCCTTCGTTCATTCCTCTTGAACGTTATCATGTCGCGCTTCGAGAGTGGCAACCGTACAAACACGGCTGGTTCTTCGGCGACGACTCGTAGGGAGAATTCGCCTGCGCACTCAGCGACCTCTTCCGCGCCTGGACCAGTCTATAGTACACGTTCAGCCAGCTATACTCAAACCCCGGCGCTCGTTGGTACCTCCACTTCTCGGAGTGGCACAACCACCCCTACCTACGCTAGTAAACAATCCACCCAAGCCGTAGGACGCACTCAACCCATCGAAGCCATCAACAAGCTCTACACGACCGCGTCGCCGGAGAATCCATATGTCACCGCGTCGCAGGAGGCTCCACCTGTCACTGCCTCGAGGGAGGCTCTTTCTGCTCCCACTTCGGTCCCATCTTCGAGTAGATCCGCCGAAAGCGGCGATCCCCGCCGATTGTCAGCAGGTTATGGTGTCCCAAATACTGGGAGTGGCATCACCCTGGCTGCTAAGACCGACGATCGATCAACACACGCAGGACGTGGTCGGCCCACTAAAACCCCAGACACAGTAGATGCAGCTGCTTCGAGGGAGAGCTCGCCAGCACCTTCTGATGACTCAAATTCTGAGTTCACTGACGACGAGGACCCTGATCAACCACCAGCTAATGACGGCCAAGAGAACGACCCTCCGACATTCGCCAGCCATGCGAGTGGTGACCCCACTGCCACTGAGATTGTCGAACAGTTCATTCAGCCCTTAGTACGTGACCAGCACATCGAGGTCACAATCGCACCCGTTGCTTCGACATCAAGGGACAATTCGCCCTCACTCTCCGTAGGTAGCTCCGCGACCGTATCCCTCAATAGCGAAGATTCTAGCCGAAGTTTTGCAAACGATACTCAGTCCAAGGACGCTCATAGCCTTACCACACGTGGCATCCCCCCGGCTGAGACCACGGCCGTTATCCAACAGCCCCTCGCGTCACCAGGACGCGACCAGCTCCCGAACATTTCGGAAGAACCCGAACCCCCGAGTACAATGGAGGTGGAAGCCCTACCTATCCTCTGGGAGGATACCCCCGAGGATGAGGAGGAGGCCGTTCTGAACAGCGGAGATGCTCCCTATAGTTCAGGGAGCCATGTCCCTCTTAGAGAGCCCCTCAGTCTCACAGATCTCGGGAGTGGTGGGCCCGCTGCCACTGAGGCGGTCAAATATCTCGTCCAGGCCGTTGGACGTGACGTTGTGACCTTCCGCCGCAACACGCAGGTCTCGTTCATGGCGGTGGAACGCGCACGTGACATTGTCAATGCGATAAACGAGTACATCGCCAAAGTGGAGAACAGCGCCACCGGAGATTGGGACAGCTTCGAGAGGTTCACGAATGCCATTGAACCATTAGAGGAGCAAGTCCCGTTTCGTCCTGCTTTTAGCATATGTGCTCTGACATGAACTCCGTTTCCCAGAATCTTGTTCACGCTGCTCGCCTTCACTGAAGATGAGAAAGCTCGATACTTCGCTAACACCGGTTCTGTCGAAGAGTGCGTCTCATCAGCTGAGAACTGGGCTAGCAACAGAAAGGAGTTATCCAAAGCCCTTGATGGTTTCGACTCGCGTCAGGAACTCGTGGTATGCACTCTTCCACTGCATGCTATCGTGTACGGTCTCACTGCTGCTTAGGAACTTTTCGATGACCCAAATACCGACTCTCGGAAACGCGAACATAGGGAAGCACAAATCTATGACGACCTGACACTTCTTGGCGAAATGAGAACCACAGTACAGACCTTAATCTCCGAAGATCCCGATAAGTATGTGTTAAAGTATTCTTTTTATAGTTATTGACTTTGACTCACAGGTTCCCTCCCCACGTACAAGAAGTGGAGACCTCTTTGAACATGCTACAGGCTAAAGTCATCAACGGGTCTTCTCCAGACGTAAGCTCACATCTACAAGAAGAGTGTTCCTAGACTTACGTGCGCAGTGGCTCACAGTCATCACAATCCAAACAAGTATGGTGGTCGAGGGTGTAATAGAGATGGTGGAGTCCGCCTCCCTTGGAAACGATATTCTCAATCACTTGAAGTCGAAGCACGTTTGGAAAGTGGCTTTGGAGTGTGTATCCTCTTTTTCGTTCCTGGGAGAGATTCGGCCTGACGTTACCCAGGCTCATAGAAGTCTTGGAAGGCATAGACGTGGGCCTGCCTAGCTTACCCCAAATTGCCCAAGGGAAATATGACACGTTTATTGAGACGCTCAAGGTGCGTCTCGGCCTGTACCTCTTTGGGCAGACTTCTTACATGCCAACGCAGAGACTTGGCAAGCTGGCATTGCCAGGATCTTACGTGGGTCTCATGAAGCAAGCGGGTCACATCCGTCGGCCGTTTCAGGCTCAAGCCTTCGCCCTTGTCATGCTCTGCCGCTTTTTAGCGGATAGATTCAACGCCATTGGGGATTCTACTGTCGCTGTCGAGAATTACGACGCTCTCGAGGAGTAAGTTGTACGCTTGTCCTCCGAAACGACCCGATGTAGACACCTGAACCAGGGCATTCGGCAAAACGTTGGATGCGCTACAGGCCGCTACCAAGGCTGTCTTTGAACTAAAGACTTTCGACCTGAGAAATTTTAGCACGAACGATACAGTCGAAGAATTTGGGGAGGCAGAAACGCTTATCCGTGATTGCTTCAAATCGCTTCACGTGAGCTCGGTTGTTCACATGTCATTTAATCTTAGCGCTGAAACTCCTCCGTCCAGCTTGATGCTGAATGGACGCAGAGGCAGTCGGAACTAACCGCTGCGTTCAACAAGGACAAGGAGCGCATGGCAAAATTGAATAATATGCTTAGTAGAGTAAGCCATGCAATCACCGACCAAGCTGACTTTTTCTCATGACGACGAGAAGCCACAGAGCCTCAGCACCAAGAGTGCGAAGGTTAGGGTCAACGTCAGCATACACGAAGAATCGCCGGATGGCAAGGAGCTAGCCATCACTTCAGGTATGCCGCTTCCGCTCGTCAATACTGTGTATTGACCAGCTTTTTAGTTGAGGAGGTTACCGCGATGCGGCTACTCGCATTACGTTGGAGTATCGCCGGAGTGCTCAAGCCGGAAGACACCAAGCGCGCGCGCACTGCTGGCACTTTCTTCAAACAGACAGGCGCCGAATGGTCAGAGATTCTCGCATCGCATTCCACGCTCGCGGAGATTGTCGACGACAAGTTGGAGGTCGATCTCAAGCTCGTCATTCCATGAAGTTGAAACAGCCTACAAGTACGGTCTCTTCTATAATGGTCTTTCCGTCTCCGGTATTCGGGCATGCTACGCGACGTTCGAACTGTATATTAGCTGAACCACAAACGTACCCAGATAACCCCAATGCAATCCTTCTTCTATCGCAGACAGATACGAGTTGCAACGAAAAGTGCGGAACGAGTCACGGGACTTGCAAGAAACTGTACCCATCACGTGTATATGATATGCGGTAAATTACCGACCTGCAGCTAACAACTGAGATCGCTGCATCTCCTGCGCTTGTGCTACAGAAGAAAATTAGGACAACACCCAAGTTGTATTTTCAACATCTGCAGCGTCTCGTTTCTGACCCACTACGTCGTGATCGCTTCTGGACTGGCGCGGATCGAGATACTCATCCGGTCTTACTATCGCGCATATAGACGCTTCGTGGCATGCCCACAAATAGGTCCGAGGTTGAGGGTGACTACTCCCATGCCTCTTTCTCAGCCACTCGCAAGTTTAGGCCTTTCCTTGACCCCAAAACGTTGACCTCCGATGAAGGCGTTCTAGAAAGCAGTTTAGATCAAGAGAACGGAATCCTTTCTCAGTCCGCTCAGTCGGACGAATATCCTGGAGAACTCTCCGCCGTCGCGGCCACGAGCACCCCAGACCTTTCTTTTGCTGCGTCTAGTTCCCCCTACGGATCTCCTGCAAGAGAGTCGTCTCCTTCGTATACTATAAGCGCTCATCGTCCTCAATTTGGAAATGCAGCTCACCTCGCAAAACCGATCTCTGATCATGCTTCCTTTATTCATCGCTTGAACCACCCCTCGCGACGGGCTGCAGATCAACGGTACCGCTCCAGAATTATGCCATGCATACATCCAGGTTCCATCGACGCCGTCCCTGATCCGGAGTCCCAAACAGTTTCCATAGGTCACGATGTAGTCCCGCTGTCGGCGCTATCGAAACATGGCCGTGACTCGACATTTCCTCCCAGAAAACTGCGAGGAACTTCATCGCTCGTCAGCAGGACATCGGATGGCAGCGCTCTTGCTCCAGTCTCTTATGACACTGGGAACGATTCAAGACGGAACAAAAGGAAAGCACAATCTGCGACTGATGGAGGCCCCCAAATCCCTGCCACAACTCTCGTCCATAATGGAGATCCTTCAGCCACTTACGTGTCCGCATCGGACTGTGCTTACCGTGTGTCGTCACGCTCTAGCATTCTGGACATGTGCGATCCACCTCTCAAGAAGCGAAAATGCGACGCCTCGGATCGACCACAGTCCTCTGCAGTGTCTGCTCGAGCGGACTCCCAGGCACCATCGGATATAAATAATATACGTTCAAAATCATGGCCACTTCAGACTCGACAAAGTTCTGACCTTGGCATGGCACAAGACGGGAGCGATGTGGTACAGTTCGGTCACATAGGATATCTGATGTCTCACTTTTTCTCATTCGCTCTAGGATGGACAAGCCTTCGAAGCCGCGGCGCTTTACCCCTCCCATTCCGCCTGTTCGGCAGGATCTGTCTTGTCCTACACGCCTACCGAAATAGCGACACCGATCTCGGATTATAGCCCAGGTCCCTCTCTTTCTCTTGACCTGCCTCCCGAAATGGTCGTCCCAGTCCCGGATCGTGGTCCAAGTCTCGATCTTAGTTGGATCCCTATCCTCGAACCGCGAGACTTTCACCAAGCTGATATCCCGCGGAATTTTTCTGGTAGTCGTGACGCGGCAGAAGCCCGCCTCAACTCGCTGCTGAGGAAGGAGGTCCTCTATTGCGGGAAAGAAGAAGGGACAAGTGCCCTTGCCACCCATGATCGCGCGTCTCACGACACCCTTGTTACGGATGTTATCTTGTGGATACTCACGGTGCATATCTTCGCAACTCAAGAGTCAGATGTCGTCCTCACCCTTCCTTGGAATGCAGGTAGAACCACCAAGGGGGTGTCCATCAGCCAGGTCGATCAGACAAAGGCAACATTCTTATGATCTGTATGAACAACTGACAGGTCACCATGATTCGCGATTCTTCGCTGCACTTATATTTTCTTCGTTTATCTTCTTTCCAGCGAAAGAAGACTCAAACGCTCCTATTGAAGTAGATCAGGCAGACAAGGGGCGCTGCGAGGAACTGAAGGAAGGTGAAACCGTGGCCATCTGGGACTATGCTGTCGCGGCAATTGCTCTTGCCGTGAAGGTATCGCGAGTCGCAGTTCTCCTATGCTTCGTCCGTTTAAAATGCCATTTTATACAGATGCATCGAGACACCTATCCCCCTCTGAAGCCTATCTTTGGGAATCATTTCTTGGCGCTGGCTCACCACAACATGTGCCTTAAGGATCTTGAGGTGTGTATGTTAGGAAGAGGGTTTGCAGCTCCCTGAAATCTCTCAGGGGGCTCAACGCCAATTGCTTGAACACTTCTCATACAACCTCTGCATGCCGACTCCGCAAGCCTATCTCGATGAATTGCGAGTGGCAGTCCCAACACTGCAAGAAGCATTGGGATCTGAGAATGCTTGGGAGGAAGTGCTCGGCGAGACGTGGAAACAGCTTCTCGCTGCGGCGCAGTGTACGTGCTACTCCTGCTCAGTAACAACCGGCCGTCCCTCTTAGACGAGTAGGGCCGAGTATGTTGCGTTTCCCTGTGTCGTTGCTCACAGCCACTGCCCTCATCGAGGCCATCAAGCAAGTCGTGCGCCACAGGGAGTTTGTTGTGAAGTCGACCACCCGCGCCGACTGGGAACGTCTCCATTGTGCTGGTGATGGCCACATGAAACATCTAACGGCTGGCGGGCCCCCGCAAAAGATCTCCCTGAAGGATGAATATACCGCATTGGATGTGCTGCGAGCAACCAGCGCGGTAATTGAAGATATCCGTAAAGTCCTTGGCCTTTCTGTGGTATGAAACGCCGTGTTTTTGTTTGTTTTTGATATCCTGAAATATCTCAGCGGAAGACCGACGAATGCGAGGAGTGGCTCGCACGGGTGCGAACGACTTCAGAAATGCCTCATCGTTCGAAGTACTTCTCAGGTGTCTCGTAATCCAGGTCTGAAGGAAACTCTCCGAGTAGCTCGTCCTCTCTTCCAAGTCATCGACGTCTTGTTTATAAGCTTTTCAGCCGTGTGATACAGATCTCCACGTAGACCTTAGCCGTCTTACACTCTGCTGTCACTCAGGTTCATTTCCCCGTATTTTCTCACAAACGTGTTGGGACGGATGTAGCTCAGACGTCGGCACGCCGAATGTTATGGTGATGTACGCATCAATATTCTCGGCCCACGCTCGGCCCACGGATACACTGGCCAGTGTTGTGTCCTTGGCCTCCTGACGTGCGACGTGCAGTCCCTCTGTCCCGGCCGAGACAATTTGTTGTGTGTGCATTGCTAGATTCCAATCCAAGGAGCCGAGTTGCACTTGACTCCAGACTTTGCAAGAGTAACAGCAGATAAAGATCTGACTCGAGACGCAATGATAGACACACGCTGTCTCCCAGTAGCCAAGGGCAAGTGAGAGGCGAGAAGCCATTTGAGCGTCACCTTCCCTTTGAAAGAACTCCGCGTCGCTCCGAGGCTTACCAGGCTGTGGGCATGTAATACCTTCAATTGGGACTGCGAGATGTGTGAAGCGGAGGCTTTTGGTCATCACACAGCGGCGCCCGACGTCTTGCGTGGTATCGGCGCTTTCGGCTGCCCTCCTGCGAGATGTTATCCACTTGAGTGGTAGTACTCGGTCCGCAGCAGCGCTCACTCGACGGATAAATAGAGGACGTGGTACTTTAGCCGACGGCATGGTCATCCTCGTTCTCACCACCGTTATTCTCGCCGGCTTCATCTATAAGCGTGTCACAAGGCGAGGTCAGGCGCGGAGACAGTTGCGCACTGCTGGCATCGTCTCTCCCCCTCTTTTACCTTTTTATTTATTTATTTCGGATGCTCCGTAACGAGGCTGGCAAGTTGGAGGTAGCGACCTCGAATGATGCCGCCGTCGGCAGTCCTGCGAAAGCGACGCCGGATGGTAACGATGACTTGGAGGGTCTTCCGGATGCGGTACCGGTGCCCGCGAGCGCTGCTGGGGACTTGGAAGTCGCTCCCCCGCCCTATCAAACGCCAACAACAATGCTCGACGATATAGGCGAAGCGTCCCCGGATGGACGACCTCGGGCCGAGGGTCGTATATATGTGTGATGGACACGTTGCTTTCCTCGTTCGCGACGCGTTGACGCCATATCCCATCCCAACAGCCGAACATTCCGAGACATACGCCAGAGACAAACCTCCGCCGTACAGCACGACGGTCCTTCAGGTCCAGAATGCATGATCACGATGCACTCACCTTGCCCACCGCCATCAATCCTGAGGTGTTGTGTCGTTATTCTTGCGTGACGGGCCCGAAGAGTCGGGTGTGAGAAATTCGATTCTATGCATATGCAGTCCGCTTGTATGATCTGAAATCGCACAGCGGCTGTCTGTACCGCTCACGTATGATGTGCGGGACCACGTGAGGATAGATCAATCGATCGAGCCCTTACCTCCACGCACTCACGCACGCGCTCACCTCTCCCGGTTGCACCGCCACTTTTGGTTGAATAGACGATGTAGAACGCGAAGTTCAAGTTTGTTGTGGAGTCGGACGGGCATTCGTTGTGTGGACGGGGCGTGTGTGGCGTGTGCCCCTCGCATATCAGGCGTCGATCCCACGCGTGATGGCGGTCACACGACTCGTTATCTTCGCTCACTCCCCAGGCACGGCGCCGTCCCATCCCATCCATCTTGCCTGCTGCTCCAACCGCGTCCCATCTTTGCATATCCAACGACGCCGCAATGGCTCCTCAGCCACCAGAGAGCGGTTACGCATCAGGCAGGCTCCCGTCGCGAACTCGGACAATGCGACATGCGACCACCTCGTGCTGGGATAACCGGCGTCATGCACGCACCGCCTCATCATCATCACGAATCACAGACGACATGCAGCCTACACCTTGCCGGCCTCTCACAATCCCAAGCAGGTGGCCCCCCCATTGGGGAATACACGCGCAAAGCGCAGGTAATCCCACCACCACCCACCACAAAAGCGTTGCTGCTCCCCGAGACTAGCACCCCCAACACCCGCACACTTCACTCCCACCACTCCCACCACCACCACCTTTGCTTCCAGCGGACGACAGAATGGGCAACCAACCAAGCTCCTCCCGCCCCTCGACGCCTCCGCCCGAGCCACCCCGGCCGCCGCGTGTGCCACCGCGGGCTCATTCTCCGCCCCCGCGCGATGCGCTCGCCCTTATGCGAGGGCAGTCACTTGTCTCCATGGCCCAGCCCGCAACGGCTGCCCCTCTTCCGTCCCCGGCGCCGCGCGCTCCCAAGCCGTGGGTGCCCGCTCAGCGGGAGGAAGCCCAAGAACAGGATGTCGGCGAGGTCATGCCCGGTGAGCTCGAAGGACCCGCTGATGGACAGTCGACCTTCCGCACGGACTGGGCAGCTGCTCGAGCGGCCATGGAACGTGCGATCGGTGCCCTGCGTGACCGCGCAGAGGATATCGCGAGGGAGACGATGGAACGTCGTCAGGAGCAGCGCGCGCTCGAGGAAGAAGCACGGGTGGGGCGCGAACGCAACATGACGATATACGAAGACGCCGAGTCTGGCCCGCTGGACGAGTTGCGCTTCCCGCCGGGGCTAGGGCAGGGGGACAGCGAGAGCGAGGTCTCTACCCTCCTCCATTCGTCGGAGCCGACCACGGAGACCCTTGTGGACGAGCCAGGTCTGGTAGTAGAGGAACCGACAGAGCTTCTTCCACTTGAGAAGGTCGTTGAGAAGCTCGAGACGCTTGAAGGCCCGGAGGTTGACCCCTCCCCACAGGAACCGGGTGCTATGAAGGGACTTGAGACCGTCCCCGAGGAGCAGGTCGTCGAACCGGAGCAATCTCAAGTTTCTGTCGAGGAGCCTGAGGAAGAGGTCATGAACTGGAGCGAAGCCCAGGCCTCCGAGGAGTCGGCGCCAATCCTCCAGGAGGATCCCGTCGTCGCGGAGGAGCGTCCTCTCGACCAGGTACCCCTCGTTCCTTCGCATCCCATCTCCAGGGAGCTTGAAGAAGTTTCCGACACGCTGTCCGAGCAACTCTCATCCTCTATTGAATTCCCGCGTCCAGACACCCCACACCCCGCCCTCGACGATCCTCGAATCGCGTCGCCGGTCCCGTTCCCCGTGACCGGCGATCCCGAAGACCAAGGGTACGGCACCCAAGACGACGAAGAGCGCACCATGCACCGCTTGAACGCTCGCGCCCCAGGTAAGCACGTGCACTGGGGAGGCGTCGAGGCGCAGCCCACATACTCGGGCCCGCAAGACGAAGAAAACCTCGCGGAGAACTCGCCACCGTTCTCTCGGCTGTTGCTCCCCGCACCGCCGCCTCCGCCTCCACCAGGCCCGGCGCCACAGCGGGAATCACGACCGGAGCGTGCGACCAGGCTTGCGGCGCGCCGCGTCATGCCCCCGGCTCTTCAGAAGCCAATGCGAAGATTCGAACAGGGCGTCTATACGGCGACGGATGTACGCTGGGGGATGGCGCTCGATCTGTCCGGCGAGGACAACCGGTCGCCGATCGGGTTCGGGTCGCACGGATGGGAGAACCAGCGGGTGAGTGTTTGGGTATCTCTTTGCCACCTGCTGCTTCAGGGTCGCGAAACCGGGAGCTGACGGTTGCTACCCCCACACACCCCCACACGCATCGTATAGTGGGAGTTCCATCCCTGTGGCTCCGGTTTTACCATCAAGAACGTCAGCAGCGGGACCTTCCTTGTGCTCGAGGACCTGCAGGGGCTCCATGCGGAAACGAGCGTGGAAGTCGTCACCGGGGACTTCCCGACGTGCTGGGAGATGGAAGTCATGGATAACGGCAGCACGGAGGACGGCGAGGACGAAGACGAGGACGTGTACGCGCGGTGCGTGAATGTTGTGGTCGGTTGTGCTACCGTGGGTCGCTAAACTTGCCCGATTTTATGGTAGCATACGACTGCCGCGCTACGACATGGCCCTCGGCCTCAAGGGCGGCTACGCGGGGGCGCCGGTACGTTTCGGCATTTTTCCTCGGCCTCCGTGTCCTCTCCGTGTCTGACAGGGGACGATGTAGCTTTTCCTGACCAAGGACGCGAACGCGATGAGCACGTACTGGCGACTGCGCGCGCCGCGCCGCGAGCAGGTCGTGAAGAACCCGCCCATCTCGAGCACCGAAGCCGTCCGGCACGGCGGGGTGACGACCTTGATAACGACCACGAGCGTGACGACGACGACGACGAGGACCGTAACGCGGGTCGTTACGGGCGACGACGCATGTTGAGAACGCCGCCTCGGACGGACGGGACGGCGATATGACCCACGATACGGAATACACGAACGCGTCACGACACAGCACATATCACGATTCCTTTTATAATATGTTTCCTGAAGAGCTTGTGGCTCGGAAGAAGAAAAATAATATTGATATTTGACTCTTGGCCCGTGGGTTACTGACGGAACTGAAAGTCGGTCGGTTTGATACAGCAGCTTCGCCGAGAGATGCGCTGACCGCACCGTTTCGCCGCGACGGAGCTTCGCAAAATCGAATCTCTGTTGTTACACTACATGTGGATGTCAGGCTACAACATACTGTACAACAAACCAACGATCGAAAACATCGATCGACGGGGGGGGGGGGGGGGGGGGGCTCAGATGTCGTTGTATGCGAGAAGCGTCGCCCCGCCTCGGTCGGCCATGGCCCACGCCCACGCCCTCCCCGCCATACCGGTCCACAGCCCCGCCGGGTGATCCGACGGGGTCACACGACCGTCTCGAACGAGTCGCCGGATCCGCCGTTCCGTGGCGTGGACGAGAAAGGTGTCGCGATGGGCGGGGTCCCCGGTCGCCAGCGCGTTTCCGGACATGCCGTGGCAGAGGCAGGGTTCCTTGGTGAGCATGCCTCGCCCGCGGATGCAGCCGTCCCTCGCCGCGGCGACGGCGCCGTCGATCTGCCTCGCCCGGTCGGGGAAGTGGGGCCTGAGGGAGAGGAGGGAGAGGACGACGCCGGGCGCGCCGTGGCACACCTGGACGAGACGGTCGGCGCCGTTGCGGCGCGAGGCGGGGAGGGAGGAGGGCCAGTTCCCGCCGTCGGGGATTTGGCGCGAGAGGAGGTGGGCGAGGTCCGGTTCGAGGTCGGGAGCGCGCGACGGGTCGGAGAGCACGATCTGGGTGAGGATGCCGACGGTGCCGTGCACGGCTCCGAGGTAGTTTGTGCCGTGCCATGTCCACGTTCGCGGGCGCCGCCGCGGCGAAGAGGCGAGGATGGCGCGGATGACGCGTCGGGTGGTGGAGTCGATCTGGCGGATGATCTGTTGCTCGGGAGGATGAGGGACGAGAGAGGAGGAGAGATCTGGCGAGACGCAGGTGATAGAGGTATCCCGCGCGTCCGTAGAGCCATTCGTTGCTTGCTTCTCCCCCTTCCTCGAGCGCGGTGTCGTCAGTCAGGGCAGGAGCGAACGCGCAAAGTTGCTGCGCCATGGCGAGTGCGTCTGAAGGAGATGCTGCTGCGCAGCCGAGCGCCAAAAGCGCCAACGTATCGTTTATGATGCCACATTTGTTGGGTGTCGGAGGAGGGAAGAACAGAGGGTGCATCGGTCGTATGCCAGTGGGAAAAACGAAGGGCTCGCTGATAATAGGAGAGGAACCATTCGTGGCAGCTTTGATCGTGGATGCGGAGGTCCTGACTCGGAGGATGAGGCAGGGTACAAGGTGTGGAGGCGGTGAAGAGAAGTGCAATACCAAGCACACCGTGGTAGAATCCCCCCCTCGCTTCATTGTCGCTGAAGGAAGATGGAGGGTACTGGGTGGTGAGTGTGGCAAGGGTGTGCTGTAACTGTTGACGGGCAAAGGCAGGATCTTGTTGGGGAACAAGAGATTCAGGAGGAGTAAAGTATCGTGATCGTGCTGTTAGCATTGCGAAGCGGTGGATTCTACTGATCCTCTGGGAAAGAAAGGTCAAGCTGGGATAACCTCTTACAAGAATCGGGTGTGCTGCGTTAGTGCCGAAACACAATGATATGGCATCATAGTACAAGCGGCGGTCCGGTAGAATCTTATCGGACGCTCATTTCTCAATCCACGTCGTTCGTGCATTGCAACAGTCTCACTCGTCATTTGTAATTTGGATCTCGGTCGTGCTCTTGTTCCACGTGTTCCAGTCTCGCCTGATTGGCTATCCACCTAGTCGCTCACAGACCCGAATCGATGCAGGCCTTTTTCTCGCCTGTGTTTTCCCTCCTCACGTCCGTACCGAGTCTACTCGTTCCCTCTCGGGCGAACAAACCTTTCCTCTTGGCAGCACCAGCACGCTACAAGTGCCGACTTACACAGTTACACTGGTAAGCCTAATCTGGAAGGCAACTACAATTGCAACAATTGGTCCTCTCTTTCACAAGAAATATGACTATATGCGCTGAAGTAGAACTGGCACGTAAGATGTATTAAATAAAGGCGCAGCGCCAGAAGTCCACTCGAATGTCATCTTAGCCACTTAAGACAGCTGCGATAACTGACTGGGTGGGAAGTGCAGGATAACGGTGCGACCTCGTAAACATAATACTAGACTAGACTTGTATGAATCTTGACGTTCTGGCCTGCAAGACACGGGGACCCAACAGAGTCTCGTGGTATGAGTGCCATGAGTTTTAAAGACCCACCCATCAATACTGCAATACAAACCATGTATCGCAATGGCACGGACTGATGTCCAGTCGCTCTCGAGGGTCTGGATGGCGGCACCAGTACTCGTGTCCCAGATCCGGACTGTGCGATCCCTTGACCCAGAGACAATCCGGGTGCCATCTGGCGAAAACGCGACGGCTGTGAACGAATCTCCCTGGCCCTCGAGGGTCTTGACGGTGGCGCCAGTAAACGTGTCCCAGATCCGGACTGTGTCATCCCAAGACCCAGAGACAATCCGGGTGCCGTCGGGCGAAAACGCGACGGCGAAGACCGAATCTTTGTGGCCCTCGAGGGTCATGACAGTGGCGCCAGGACTCGTATCCCAGATCCGGACTGTGCGATCGTCTGACCCAGAGACAATCCGGGTGCCGTCTGGCGAAAACGCGACGGCTCTGACCCAATCTTTGTGGCCCTCGAGGGTCTTGACGGTGGCGCCAGTACTCGTGTCCCAGATCCGGACTGTGCGATCCGAAGACCCAGAGACAATCCGGGTGCCATCTGGCGAAAACGCGACGGCTCTGACCGAACCTTTGGGGCCCTCGAGGGTCTTGACGATGGCGCCAGTAATCGTGTCCCAGATCCGGACTGTGCGATCCGAATACCCAGAGACAATCCGGGTGCCATCTGGCGAAAACGCGACGGCGAAGACCAAATCTTTGTGGCCCTCGAGGGCCTTGACGGTGGCGTCAGTACTCGTGTCCCATATTCCGGACTGTGCGATCGTCTGACCCAGAGACAATCCGGGTGCCCTCTGGCGAAAACGCGACGGCTGTGACGCAATCTTTGTGGCCCTCGAGGGTCTTGACGGTGGCGGCCAGTACTCGTGTCCCAGATCCGGACTGTGCGATCGTCTGACCCAGAGACAATCCGGGTGCCGTCTGGCGAAAACGCGACGGTTGTGACCGAATCTTTGTGGCCCTCGAGGGCCTTGACGGTGGCACCAGGACTCGTGTCCCAGATCCGGACTGTGCGATCCGAAGACGCAGAGACAATCCAGGAGCCGTCTGGCGAAAACGCGACGGCTCTGAACCGAATCATTGTGGCCCTCGAAGGGTCTGGACTGGTGGCGCCAGTACTCGTGTCCCAGATCCGGACTGTGCGATCGCGTGACCCAGAGACAATCCGGGTGCCATCTGGTGAAAACGCGACGGCTCTGACCGAATCTTTGTGGCCCTCGAGGGTCATGACGGTGGCGCCGGTACTCGTGTCCCAGATCCGGACTGTGCCGATCGTCTGACCCAGAGACGATCCGGGTGCCATCTGGCGAAAACACGACTGGCTGTGACAGAATGTTTGTGGCCCTCCAGGGTCTTGACGGTGGTGCCAGGTACTCGTGTCCCAGATCCGGACTGTGCGATCCGAAGACGCAGAGACAATCCGAGTGCCGTCTGGCGAAAACGCGACGGCTCTGACCGAATCTTTGTGGCCCTCGAGGACCTTGACGGTGGCGCCAGTATTCGTGTCCCAGATTCCGGACTGTGCGATCCCTTGACCCAGAGACAATTCGGGTGCCGTCTGGCGAAAACGCGATGGCGAAGACCCAATCTTTGTGACCCTCCATCGCTTCTCAGCTCCGCATTCCATGATTGTTCCATCCCATTCAAGACCGTAACAGAATCTTCAAGTCTCCGCGGAAGTGTGCACGGATTTTGGAGTCCCAGTGGGGCGAATGGAAGGGCAGAGTGGTAGACATGCAGGGCCGCAACGCTGATGGGATCAAAGAACTCAAGCGTAAACCGTTCAAGATCATACAGCATATCAATGATGCCTAATTGGAAGCCTGACGTCGGCCAACATCTATAATGATGTCATGAACTGGTCCACACCAAAATCAAGACAACTCACTGATAATCTTTGTCCGAGCAAGTTGCAGTGCCGGAATGGCCACATCTAGCGAGTCCATCAAACTCAGAGCCTCGACCCAGTACAAACTGTGATCGAAACAGAATGTTTTCAAGACATCAAACAGCTCGTCCGATGGCTGCGAATTGCTACATGATCTGCCAATGACGGCAGGCGTATTGCATCGCGAGCGGAATGTTTTCTTTAATTCTTTTTGAGATATCTCCAATTTCGTTGTTCAATCTTGAATAGTCTCCGATCTGGCACATATCCCGGTGAAGCCTGTTTAGTTTCTTCAGACAATCGATGGCGAGATAGCCGTGGTGCACTGAGGTATCAATGCGATATTCTTGCTCTTTGCAGCGGTTCGGATCAACGATAAAATCTTGGAAGGATGCATGCATCACTTGGACAGCCCCAGAGTCCGAAGGAATGATGACGATTGATTCCAATTGCTGGAGAATGCTTTCTATCGGAATATCTTTGCTTGGATCGTCGCAGAGCAATGATGATATCGAATGTTCAGAGAGAGGGTTACAGAGTACAACAACGCAACCAAGAACCCTTCGCAGGCGACCCAGTGTGTCTGGATGGGATGATGATGGCGGAAATGCATTATGCAAGACAGTGAGGTACAGCTGGTCTAGATGGTGATAAGGAGACTGATTCGACTGCCCAGGGATTTGTGTGGCAGAGACCAGGTCACGGAGCTGTCCCCACGGGTTTAGGATATTAGGATCTTCGATAAATCGAATTGCGGTGGCAGCAAATATAAATAATCCACCTGACAGTTGGACGAGTGTGCGGACATCGCCCGGAGTAAACCAATCACGTCCTCGGAGGCCACGGTCGCGGGACCCAACATGAGTGAGCTCTTGCAACAAGAAGATTTCTATGTCATGGTCTACAGACGATTTTGGAATCTCGTGATGGAAGAGCGCATGTGTATGTGACTGGAGATGAGGAGGGATGGATGGCACGTGCAGTTTAGGCTCGGGTCGACTCGTGAGGAAAATGGAGAACGGAAGGCGTTCAATGTGGGCCGAAAGCACCGAAACGATGAAATGAGGTCGCGTCATCATCTTTGCACTCATCGAGGGCATCTAACACGATGACAGCCGGTGATGGAAATGCTTGCCCCGTATTGACTGGACTTTTCGATCGGTTCGATGATGAGCTTTAGCAATTGGTTTGATGGATCAGAATACCAAATGTCTGCATCAGCTTTGAAACGCCTCTTGCATAAAACGCGCGAGTGGTTGGTGGTACGTCGTGCCGAGTTGGTGAGCAATTGAGCTGAATACAAGCTTGGGATTGTTTCGCTCGCTATCGTTACTTGAGAAGAAGAAACTCGCGGCAAGCCAATTTTTCCTGTAACAATACTCGGCAACGCTTTGTGCGATGGTGGACTTGCCGGTACCGGCCACACCAGACAACCAGAAGATGCGGCGCCTGTTTGGGTTGACGTGAATAGGATCAACCGGAGCAGTGACGGGGCATTGTTTTTGTATAGCCTCGGTCGAGTCAGTTGATCCATTGATAGATAGTGGCCAACAGATCCTCGCGTGTGTCTTTAAAACATGCATGCCTCTTTCTCTCATCGGGACAATTAAAGCGTGCCTTGTGAGCTCGAGGAAAGTTGGATAGATCATCGTGAACTAAAGCCAAGGTTGAATAATAATTTTCAGTGTACTGTCACAGTTTTCTCACCTCGGACATCATGGAATGTTTGCTGGGTGAACTATCAGTCAAAAATATATCCAATTGGTCACAATGAAATAAACTTACCACCCCCTCCCGAACAACGCGCTGAATTTCCTGATTCCCCTCCCGAACCTCGCGCCGCATTTCCTAAGAAATTCAGATGAACGAGACACATCTGGCATATCGGAGAATAACGCACAATCCCTTGGATTTGAAGGCTCACGACCCCTTCAGCCTAAACTCGCGATGATATCAGAAACTGATCAAGCCGTATGACCAAGAAGGGGAAAAACTTGCAAGAAAGTCTTCGATGAGGCCCGTGATCGCTTTTATCTGACCCCTGATGGAGGCCGCATCTTCTCTACTACGGAGGAATTCGGGTCAACCTTCCACGCGATGCGATCGTTTGCAGGTCATCCGTGATGGTTTCAAGAGACCTGAATCGGGATCAGGATCAGCTCGCCACGAATGCACCCAATTTGAGAGCGAGGCAGAAGAATTATTACTTGGAAAACCTTGTGACGAAATCGACCACAGATTCCGGAATATCTTGTTTGCCTTTGAGCGGCCTGAAAACGGATTGTTCCAGGGTGTTCACGCGGCCGATCAGCTCGTCGATGTCGTTAATGTTGTTGGCCGTGGTCTGGGGTATGACGATATCAGACCATTTCTCGGTTGTCGTAGTGGCATAGATTACCTGGACGATGTCAACGACTTGAAGTAGTCCAATCAGGGATCCCTTTATGATAGATCCTGCTGGAGGAGGAATCGCAACTGTGGTCTCCTTGAGGACGGAGAGCGAAACGATCAATCCAGCGACGGCAGTTGAGCGCACATTTTCTGTCCTCTTTTTTCCTGCACGTTTAGAAGTCGGCATGGGATGTTATAGTAGTAGTTGGGATGTTGCGAGGACAGGGCTACTCGGATATCCGATGAGTCGGCGATAGCCGAGCCAGATAACACAACTTGATTCATTGAAAATACCTTGTATACGTACAAAAAGCAATAAACGACGATTACAACACAAAGCCAATGCTGAGACGAGAAACAAATACCACAAGAGTAAAGGGCTCTCTACCCCCGGGGCAGACAAAAAAAAACAACTGACAGGACCGTAATACTCGTTCAAAAGGCCGAAGGGCACAATGCAAAGCAACGAAACAGATACCACAGAAAGCAGCACGATGTCCCTAGGTGACGCAGGGGAGGGACAAGGGCAGATTCATACAAGAAGGGCGATGTAGAAGGTGTGGATGGAACAAAAATTTCATGAGCCGGGTTATTGCAAAGACATAATAAAATTTCTGGCTGACGCGTGAGCCCAGAGGTCATGGAAGACCTACCGTGTGTAACCGGGTCGGGTGAGCCTAGCCGCAAAGTCTTTCTGCAGGTTGTTGCAAGTTCTGATAGGTATTCATGCCATTTCCGATCGTGTTTGTGTCATCTTGAATCACCTCTTCTGCCGGCCAAAAGAACATGCGAGTGTTAGATGTCAACCCAAGTCTAGTCGAGAGGATGTAAAGACAAGTGTCTGCTGACCCTGGCATCGTCATATTCTGCCACCAGGTCGGGTTTTGGATTGCTTGCATAGTCGCGAGCAAGTCATCGTTCCCAGGTGTGGTGATCGTGTCAAACGTGAAGTCCATCAGTTCACCAGGTTGGCCTACGACACCAAACATGAAATCTGGTGGTTGTTCCAGGACGTAGTTTCCTGGTCCTTCCGTAGAAACTGCATTCGTGAAATTGGGCGGAGCCGTTGCCCCGCTATTCTGTGGCACGGACTGATGCAAATCCGGGGCGCCCGCGTTGCTGCTGACACCTGACGAGAGTGACGACGAGGTCGTGTTCTGCGGCGGAGGGGGCCAGTTGCTGCTGTTGTCATTGTTGCCGTTGCTGTGGTGGTTGAGGTTGTGGTGGTTGCTGGTACCTTGGCGTACTCGATCCGGTCTGCATCTGCTGTGGTGGTGGTCCCTGTTGAGGTATACGTCCTTGGGCCATGCCGTCGCGTTTACGTTTCGCCAGTAAGCTTACCAGGAAGCGCGAGTACAACTTTGATGTGTGGTGCTCATCAATTTCAATTCGGGGGGACCCGATCGTGGCAATGAGGCGTTCGATAACTTGGTAGACCTCTGTTTCATGTCCCGGGGTGATAAACCTTGAGTATTCTGGGCGTAGAAGCTACAGCAGATGCAAGTCAGAAACTCCGACCAAGGCCACGGGGCGATAGAAGGCGGGACGGGGTACCTTGAGTATGAACGCCGAGGCGAACGCGGCAAATACGAAATAACGTTAGGCTTGCTCAGAGGGACGTGGCCCAATGTTTCACGCACCATCTGGTGCAAAACGTACGTAACCTGTCGGGACCAAGGAATCGACTAGAACCATGACGACCGTCTTGGCGCTCTCCAGGCTCTTGAAGAATACCGTTTTCATATTAATTTTGGCCGACACTGCACAATGGTGTGGAATCTCTCACCCTTGTGAAGAAGACCTTGTCATCGGCTTCAAGACCCAGTTGGAATGCAATTTGGAACCCGACAGAGAGCATGACGAGCCTCGCGTAATTGGTGTAGCTGTAATGCGAAAGAAGCACAGGTAAGCCGGTGAATCTGGCAAAATAAACGCCAGAGAGACATACAATGGAAGAAGCTTGACGCGGAACTCGCAGGCGGCGTCTGTAACGTAGGAAGATCGAGGGCGACGTCAGACGAGTCCGAGATGGCCGAAACGATGGTGAAACGCACCGGTGTGGTCCAAGTCCCGTTCGAAGCTATTGGGTACGGTGGGATCCGAGAAAACTCTTTGGTGGAATTTGTTGACAATCCGGAACAGCGACGGTAAGCGATGATGTGCACATCACACTGATAAGCGCGGACAAGTCAGGCAAGTTTACAAATGCAAGCGGAGGGGAAGATGGGGAGGAGCGGATAACGCAACGCACAAGGTGGTTGTTCGGAAATGACTTGTACCATTCGAGAGATTTACGCACGATGCTAGATACCGATCATTAGCGAGGGAGAAAGTGAATGAGAAGAAAAAGCCCACAAGTCCTCCTTCAACGTCGATGGCTTGCCAATCTGCGTAGCGGTTGACTTGTCGATGTTAAAACATATTATCCAAATCCGGGTGCGGTTCAACATCTCCAGCTTCTGCTGCTCCATAGTCGGCTTCTTCGAATGCAGGATATGTAGATTCAGATCTGTCGCAACTCTAGCACCACAGATTTCAAATGAGCGTGGGCCATGACATGCGTCGTCTTGAGGAGGATCCACACACCGAATGGCAAGACAGGTGTACAACCAACTACGATCTTCTTCCCACCGGCAGGCGAGCATAGCATAGATGCTCAAGAGAAAATATGCTTGGCACAGCTCAACAGATTTCCATTCATCAATCAGTGCATTGGCCGCGGCCGCCTTGGAAAAGTGCATGGCGATCGGGCACACCTCGCGCTTTTCCGAGTAGCGTAATGAGATTGCGCAGACTATGTGAGGAATATAGCAGGTGAACCATGAACGTTGTTGGAGGGGTGATTGTGACGAACCAACAGTGAACAAGGATGGACACTGGGCGTGTGTAATTTGGCCTCATGAACGGCTGCGATTCCAGATATCAATGAGAGCTCCTACACACAAATATTAATCCGCATATAGAAGCTGGTCAATGTGAAGTCGGCGTGAATACAACAATGGACTCACATTTCGAATGATTTCTCCATGTCATCGCGTCACCAGCCTATGCACCAAAATGTCCGGTAGACTCGTCTTGTCGATTAATGACTCGCGCAGACCGAGATCCAGAGACGGGCCTGGCATGAAATATGACTTGTTGGCGACACCCTATCAACAATACAAAAGAGCCAGAAGCAACACCTCAATCCAGAAAAAGTTCTGTCCAGACAAGAATATTCTCACACCACTTCGTCGTCGTCCGCAGCTGCAGCATTTTCCTTATGGGTCTTTTCCAGTGCAGTACCTGTGGGATGTACTGATCGCAAGCTTTGCACGGAGCCCGATGAGAACGGCATCGTCTGGGTATGGATCAATGTCTGATTCTACGAGGGCGTCGGGCGACACTGGTACATCTTCCGACCCCGACGATGGAGGGGGCTATTGAGCGCGCTCCCGGAACGCCAGCTCTTTGTCGGATTCATCCGATTGGCCCGCAACCTTTACGGCACGCGTGTCGAGGTGAAACGGCTGCGCGGCGGGGGGCAGAGTGGGCAGGTGGGCGAACGGAGGACTGTAGCCAGTCGAGCCACGCGATCACATTCTGCCGGTGTTGATCATTTGAAGATGTTGCGTTGTGGTATGCCTCGTTGGGTTGTGGAGCTGATGTGACGAGGTCGGATTAAGCGCCGAATTCTTGATAGGATGGGAGAGCAGACGCACCTGCTTTACGAGGAAATCAATAAGCTCGTCCTTTTGTTTGGGCAAGAAGAAATTCGTGTTTACTAAAGGACGAGGAAACAGAAAACGAGGGAGCGCGGGCAGAGTACAGCAATTCGGGAGAAGGGGCGATGGAAAGGGGGAAAGGTAGACAGATTTTTTAAAAGCGCATGGTGGTGAGGGTGGGCCAGGCGGGAGAGCACTCATTTTGGGGCACTCCTGGGTTTTCGGCCTTCGACAATACAGTCGTGCTTGCCAGATCTGCAACGCTTGTACAACATTCTCCCCAGAAGGAAAATAGCATTTCATCTGACGCGCGCTTAGGATCGAGGTGCCAAGGATGAACGGATGAACGGGATTGGGAGTTGGTGTTCACAGGGGAGGCGGAACGTCAGCGCCGTTCTGTCGCATCAGTGGGGGGAGCGGAGAACGCACCTTGAGGCGTTTGCAATAGGTACACGCTCCGGGACTGAGTTAGCGCGAGGATACAGAAGAGGCAAGACACGGAAGCACGGAACCGGAATTAGGAGGATACCAAGAAGCCAGGTTTGAGAGTGGGCGCGAAATGTCGTTCGGTTGATCAAAAAAATTCCAAGAGGTAAGCATGAAGATGAAACGACAGGCAATACGAAAAATCGAGGCATAAAAATAAGATTGAGGGGAAGGGAAAGACATCAGCCTCGGAGAAAGTGGTATAAAATGGTAAAGCACTCACAGTCGATTGGTATTCGACTGAGGTACGTTCGGGTCAACGTTCGCGCCCGCCATGTCTTCATCTTCATATTCGTCAGTTTCGGGTCTGTGACGCTTGCGTGTATCGGTTTTAGGATACGTAGAGTCGTCCCCTCGTCTAAGTCGAGGATGCACGATGATGGTGTGGGCATTGGAAGAGCCGGCTCCGGGGGGCGGGGAGGGAGGTGGGCCAGTTCCCGCCGTCGGGAGATTGACGAGAGAGGAGGTGGACGAGGTCGGGTTCGAGGTCGGGAGCGCGGGACGTGTCGGAGAGCATGATCTGGGTGAGGATGCCGGTGCCGTGCATGGCTCCGAGGTAGTTTCCACGTTCGCAGGCGCCGCCGTGGAGAAGAGGCGAGGATGGCGCGAATGACGGATGGTGGAGTCAAACTGTTGGATGATTCGTTCCTCGGGAGTATGAGGATGAGAGGGGAGGAGGATAGATCTGGCGAGACGCAGGTGATAGAGGTATCCCGCGCGTCCGTATAACCATTCGTTGCTCGCTTCTCCCCCTTCCTCGAGCGCGGTGTCGTCAGTCAGGGCAGGAGCGAACGCGCAAAGTCGCTGCGCCATGGCGAGTGCGTCTGAAGGAGACGCTGTTGCGCAGCCGAGCGCCAAAAGTGCCAACGTATCGTTTATGATGCCACACTTGTTGGGTGTCGGAGGAAGAAGAACAGAGGGTGCATCGGTCGTATGCCAATGGGAAAAACGAAGGGCTCGTCGATCGAACCATTCGTGGCAGCTTTGATCGTGGATGCGGAGGTCCGACTCGGAGGATGGGGCAGGGTACAAGGTGTGGAGCCTCAGTGGAGGCGGTGGAAGAGAAGTGCGATACCAAGCACATCGTGGTAGAATCCTCCCCTCGCTTCATTGTCGCTGAAGGAAGATGGAGGGTACTGGGTGGTGGGTGTGGCAAGGTGTGCTGTGACTGTTGACGGGCAAAGGCAGGATCTTGTTGGGGAACAAGAGATTCAGGAGGAGTAAAGTATCGCGATCGTGTTGTTAGCATGCGAAGTGGTGGATTCTACTAATGCTGGGTTAGTGCCGAGACAAAGATGATATGGAGTGTGCTAGGAAATAAAGACGGAAGTACGTACGTACAGTCTTGCTCGGTTAGCAGCAACCGCCGTCGTTTTCAACATCGTCACAAGGTCGGTTGGTCCCTCTCACCATGTTCTCAAGGCTGCTCCCAGCTTTGCCGGCTTTCGTAGGAGTGGCTGTCGCCGCTTTACAGCTCCGTGTACAACTACCTGGTTCCCCTTCTGCCGTTCCAGCGCAGCTCTCCCCACAGGCGGAAGTGACCCAAACGTGGGTTGATCACTCGTCCGTTCACGGTGATCGTCCATCAGGACCACAGTTTGAGCCTGTCGGAGAGCTCAGTGCGATAAGTTCTGACCAATGGACTACATTGAGTCATCCCGTCTTCCCGAGCTACACCGTGAGGATCAAGCAGTCTCGCTTTTGCGATACTACCGTCAGGTGAGTATCACGTATGTGTTTCCGAAACATCCATCGTGGACCACCGTCTAGGGCGTACACCGGCTACATAGATTTTGAGGCAAGACATCTTTTCTTCTACTTTTTCGAGAGTAGAAACGCCCCGGATAGGGACGATGTGATCTTCTGGACAAATGGAGGTGAGCCTCTCGATTTCGCCGTCCCCTTCCCATAGATTCGTCACGTCATTGTGTCCCGGATGACTTGATTGGACCCCTTTTACTATGGCCTCCTGGATCACATTGACAGCCCAATTGCAGGCCCTGGTTGTTCGTCCTCTCTTGGACTTTTCATGGAATTAGGTATGTCCATGAGAACTGTCTTCCATCACAACCAAATTATTACGATTTTTAGGACCATGTCGGGTTACAAGCGCAACCGATGATCCACAGTTCTTCAAAGAATCGTGGAACAGCAACGCCAATGTGTTCTTCGTTGACCAGCCTGTCGGCGTTGGTTTTTCTTATGCCGAACATGGCCAGTCAGTCGTGCGTGATAGATTCGCGCACTTCGGCTCTCTATTGTCCTTAACTTACTTGCTCTACAGAGCACCTCCGAAGAAGCAGCTCAAGATATCGCTGCGTTCATTGCGATCTTTTTTGAGCACTTCCACTCGTTCAAAGGGCGTGCTTTCCATATGGCCGGTGAATCATATGGTGTAGGTTTCCACGTCTCCCCTATTTTGCCCTCCTTACCGAAGGACCGCTCTGCAGGGACGATATATTCCACTCTTTGCTTCCGCGGTGTATGACCAGAACGCTTTGCTTGCCGGCAAAGGCTTGACCCCGATCAACCTTAAATCGATCATCATTGGTATGTGTCCTGAAGTATGCGCCATTGGTTTACTGACCCCAGTCCTCAGGCAATGGATATACTGACCCTTCGACGATGACAGATGGATACTACTATATGACGTGTACCCCTTCCTCTCTGCCTCCCGTGCTGGATATTAGGTTGGGTTTGAGGTTTAATACGCTTTCAAAGATATATTCTCATTCCCTTTCAGCTCGTGCGTTCGCATGAAGAAGGCAGTATGTTTAGTTTTCCCATTCTCGATCTGAAGTAAAGAAGACCATCTACTACCGCCAGCTTCCCCGATGCAAAAAATGGCTAAAGGACGCGTGCATAGACATGTACGACGCGATGAACTGTGAGGCGGCCTCTACCTTCTGTTCGACCGAGATTTCACAGCCCTTTTATGCTACTGGTTTGTCCATGACTATTCCCTGTTTGAGTCACCTTTCTGATGTGCGTAGGGCTCAACTACTATGACATGAGCAGTCCCTGTTTGGATCCCAAGAGCTTATGTTATCCGGTCATCACGTACGTCTCGACCCGTTGCACATTAACGATTCTACACGTCTTCTCATAGGACCATCTCGCGCTTCCTCGATCGCCCTGATATTCGCGCGACGCTCGGCGTCGACCCGCACGTTCCCCAAAATTTCACCTCTTGCTCGGAAGAAGTTTCATCGGCGTTCGACGCGGCGGGTGATCACTTGCAGAGCTCGACGGACTACATCGCCGCGCTGCTGGCGCGCCAGGTGCGCGTGCTTATCTATGTCGGGACGTACGATTGGATATGCAACTGGGTCGGAAACGAGGCGTGGACTCTCGCACTCGAGTGGCACGGCCAACGGGATTTTGCGGCGCTCCCGCTGCGCGAATGGCACGTCGACGGTCGCACGGTGGGCAAGACCCGCGGCGCGCACGGCCTCACCTTCGCTACCGTCGACAAGGCCGGTCACATGGTGCGTTATTTGTGGGACCCTCTATTAATGCTTTTTTGGGGGCTTACTGGGCGTTGCGTGGATTTTTTAAGGTGCCGTATGACAAGCCGAAAGAGGCGGTCGCTCTTATCAATCGATGGCTTGCCCAGGAGGAACTCTGACTTGCTTGTAAAATGTGTGGGGTGTGTGCAGAAAGTCGGCGGCGGCGTCAACAGTTTGCGGACCGGCCGGTTGTAAATAGAGGAATGAACCAAACACGTTTCTCGTCCGAGCAACGGCGCAGGTGTGCATCAGTCGGGCGAAACGGTGGCCCCATGCTCAAATCACACTGTCTGATGTTCGTCCACCTTTTTTATGGCACACACAATCCTTGCCAATGTGGTGAGGTGCATGTGTTGGTTGCGCGATGCATCGATGCAGCACTATGCCATTTCAACGCCTACAGATCCCGCGGTTTGCGTCGTGACCCTCAGGTCAATCTTCTCACCACCATTGAGAGCGCCCACCGCCAAAGAGACGTGGGAGACCCAGGGTCATCTTTGTCTCTCGCTATGTCAGAAGTCCTCGGAGAAAGTGGCCTCCGGGCCCTCGGCGTTTACCGATCATTGCCCTTCAATAGATCTTGGTTAAAAGAACGCTTCGGTTAGTCCCCGATCATCGTCTGCCCAACAAGTGGTTAGATGCTGGGTTCACGGGAATTACAGAAGAAATCATGTATCTCGACGCGGCCGGGACAGCCTACGGTCGTGATCAACAGTCCCAAAGTAGCTTCCGAGCTCCTCGAGCGACGTGCGAGCAGCTATTCTGATCGACCCCGACTCACCGTGGCACAGGAAATCCGTAACAACGGCCTGGCGTTCACGCGGATGAATTTCAGGGATCGGTAGGTGCTGCTTTGGTTCCGATTGTGAGTTCACAAAGTGCCAATGCGCAGCTCACGTCGTTGTGCCGCGTGCACGAAACTCTCAGCAAGAGGGCAGTGCAGAGCTATGATTCTATTCAGACGAAGGAGGCCGCTATTTTGGTCTGATCTTTCTGCGAGTCTCAATCCAAATAAGCAATTCCAACGCCTGGCGGAATCCACAGTGATGTCCGTTCTTTACGACGATCATGTCACTGTTGCGAGTTCACCGTATAAATGCTTTGACAATTTAGGAAATAGTTATACCCAAGTTAGATATGCCAATTGTCCTTCCATGCGAGGAAGCCCGATCGAATGGAAGGATAACTAACTTGGGTATAACTATTGCAGTGAACTCCGGGGCAGAGTTGGTCATATCGCAACAGTCATAGCATGATCACACTCCGAATCAGCCACGCGGCGATGCCAGGGTCGTCTGACGCACGAGCAAACTTGGAAGCGAGAAGATTTGACTATGCCATGTTCCTGGGTCTTCTCTACCCATCTCAGCTACGCCAAAGTACAGGCCAATGGGGGGGACAGACCATCTCTGATATTCGGGCATCTCTTGCCACCTGCTGCTTCACGTCGCGAAACCGGGAGCTGACTGTGGCCACCCCACACCCCCACACCCATTGCATAGTGGGAGTTCCATCCCTGTGACTCCGGTTTTACCATCAAGAACGTCAGCAGCGGGACCTTCCTTGTGCTCGAGGACCTGCAGGGGCTCCATGCGGAAACGAGCGTGGAAGTCGTCACCGTGGACTTCCCGACGTACTGGGAGATGGAAGTCATGGATAATGGCAGCACGGAGGACGGCGAGAAAGCGAGGATGTGTATGCACGGTGCGTAGAAGGTTGTGGTTGGTTGTGCTACCGTGGGTTGCTACACTTGCCCGATTTTATGGTAGCATACGACTGCCGCGCTGCGACATGGCCCTTGGCCTCAATGGAGGCTATGCGGGGGCGCCGGTACATTTCGGCCTTTCTCCTCAGCCTCCATGTCCTCTCCGTGTCTGACAGGAGACGATGTAGCTTTTCCTGACCAAGGACGTGAACGCGATGAGCACGTACTGGCGACTGCGCGCGCCACGGCGCAAGCAGGTCATGAAGTATCCACCCCTCTTGAGCATCGAAACTGTCCGGCACGGTGGGGTGACGACCTTGATAACGACCACGAGCGTGACGACAACGACGAGAACCATAACGCGGGTTGTTATGGACAACGACCCATGTTGAGAAAGCCATCTCGGACGGGACGGCACGAACGCATCACGACACACCACGTATCACGATTCATTTATAATATGTTCCCCGAAGAGCTTATGGCTCGGAAGAAGAAAACAATATTGATATTTGTCTCTTGGCCCGTGGGTTACTGACGGAACTGAAAGTCGGGTCAGTCGATACAAGTAGCTTCGCCAAGAATGCGCTGACCGCATCATTTCGCGCGACGGAACTCGCAAAATCGGATCTCGGTTGTTGCACTACACGTGAATGTCAGGCCACACATACTGTACAAACCACGATCGAAATATCGACAGGGCTCAGATGTCGTTGTATCCGAGAAGGGTCGGTCAGCCACAAGCCCACCCCACACTCTCCCCGCCATACCGGTCCACAGTCCGCCGGGTGATCTGACGGGGTTACATGACCGTCTTGGACCGGATCCATCATTCACATCCATCATTCACATCAAATGCAATTCAGTTGTGATGCAACTCGGTGCATTCAACAATGACGAACCATGGCGGCGATGACTTGTTCAATTTGTCACGTCACATTACCACGTGATATACAAACAGAGACAAACAATCCGATCCCCTCTCTCATCTCATCTCTCTGCTTTTTCTTGAACCCAAACGACCGCACGTGCGATACCGGCTCCTCTCCCCTTCTTGCTTCCACCTCTGGTCCCTTGGTCGACGTCCACTTAATGGTCCCACAGCTTCACAACTTACTCACCCGCACGTCACTGGACGTGCTTCAGTGGGTCACTGGGAATTCAGCGGTTCCCTAGTGGCATTCCCACACTGTCAGCCTGATCCGAATGGCAGACAATCACACTTGCAACAATTGTCCTCTCTTTCACAAGAAATGTAATTGTAATTATATGCGTTCTAAGTAGAACTGGCACATACGATGTATTAAATAAGGGCGCAGCGCCAGAAGCTAATTCGAATATTATCTTAGCCATTTAAGACAGCTGCGATAACTGACTGGGTGGGAAGTGCAGGATAACGGTGCGACCTCGTAAACATAGTACTAGACTAGACTTGTACGAATCTTGACGTTCTGGCCTGCAAGACACGGGGACCCAACAGAGTCTCGTGGTATGAGTGCCATGAGTTTTAAAGACCCACCCATCAATACTGCAATACAACCCATGTATCGCAATGGCACGGACTGATGTCCAGTCGCTCTCGAGGGTCTGGATGGCGGCACCAGTACTCGTGTCCCAGATCCGGACTGTGCGATCCGAAGACCCAGAGACAATCCGGGTGCCGTCTGGCGAAAACACGACGGCCAGGACATAACCTTTGTGGCCCTCGAGGGTCTTGACGGTGGCGCCAGTACTCGTGTCCCACATCCGGACTGTGCGATCCCTTGACCCAGAGACAATCCGGGTGCCGTTTGGCCAAAACGCGACGGCGTAGACAGAATCTTTGTGGCCCTCGAGGGTCTTGACGGTGGCGCCAGTACTCGTGTCCCAGATCCGGACTGTGCGATCCGAAGACCCAGAGACGATCCGGGTGCCGTCTGGAGAAAACTCGACGGCTTCGACCGACTCTTTGTGGCCCTCGAGGGTCTTGACGGTGGCGCCAGCACTCGTGTCCCAGATCCGGACTGTGCAATCCGAAGACCCAGAGACAATCCGGGTGCCATCTGGCGAAAACGCGACGGCAAAGACCCAACCTTCGTGGACCTTGAGGGTCTTGACGGTGGCGCCAGTCCTCGTGCCCCACATCCGGACTGTGCGATCCTTCGACCCAGAGACAATCCGGGTGCCGTCTGGCGAAAACGCGACGGCTCCGACCAAATCTTTGTGGCCCTTGAGGGTCTTGACGGTGGCGCCGGTATTCATGTCCCAGATCCGGACTGTGCGATCCTCTGACCCAGAGACAATCCGGGTGCCGTCTGGCGAAAACGCGACGGCTCTGATTAAATCTTTGTGGCCCTCGAGGGTATTGACGGTGGCGCCAATACTCGTGTCCCACATCCGCACTGTGCGATCCTCTGACCCAGAGACAATCCGGGTGCCGTCTGGCGAAAACACGACGGCTCTGACCAAATCTTTGTGGCCATCGAGAGTCTTGACGGTGGCGCCAGTACTCATGTCCCAGATCCGGACTGTGCGATCCAAAGACCCAGAGACAATCCGGGTGCCGTCTGGCGAAAATTCGACGGCTGTGACCGAACCTTTGTGGCCCTTGAGGGTTTTGACGGTGGCGCCAGTACTCGTTTCCCAGATCCGGACTGTGCAATCCAAAGACCCAGAGATAATCCGGGTGCCGTCTGGCGAAAACTCGACGGCTATGACCGAACCTTTGTGGCCCTTGAGGGTCTTGACGGTGGTGCCAGTAATCGTGTCCCAGATCCGGACTGTGCAATCCGAAGAGCCAGAGACAATCCGGGTGCCGTCTGGCGAAAACGCGACGGCTGTGACCGAACCTTTGTTGCCCTCGAGGGTCTTGACGGTGGCGCCAGTAATCGTGTCCCAGATCCGGACTGTGCAATCCGAAGAGCCAGAGACAATCCGGCCGTCTGGCGAAAACGCGACGGCCAAGACGGAATCTTTGTGGCCCTCGAGGGTCTTGACGGTGGCGCCAGTACTCGTGTCCCAGATCCGGACTGTGCGATCCCTAGACCCAGAGACAATCCGAGTGCCGTCTGGCCAAAACGCGACGGCTCCGACTGAATCTTTGTGGCCCTCGAGGGTCTTGACGGTGGCGCCAGAACTCGTGTCCCAGATCCGGACTGTGCGATCCGAAGACCCAGAGACAATCCGAGTGCCGTCTGCCGAAAACGTGGCCGTCATCACTGAACCTTTGTGACCCTCCATCGTTCTCAGCTCCGCATTCCATGATTGTTCCACCCCATTCAAGATCGTAACAGAATCTTCCAAGTCTCCGCGGAAGTGTGCACGGATTTTGGAGCCCAGTGGGGCGAATCGAAGGGCAGAGTGGTAAACATGCAGGGCTGCAATGCTTATAGGATCAAAGAACCCAAGCGTAAACCGTTCAAGATCATACAGCATGTCAATGATGCCAATTGGAAGCCTGACGTCGGCCAACATCTATCATGATGTCATGAACGGTCCACACCAAAATCAAGACAACTCACTGATAATCTTTGTCGAGCAAGTCGCAGTGCCGGAATGGCCACATCTAGCGAGTCCATCAGACTCAGAGCCTCAACCCAGTACAAACTGTGATCGAAACAGAATGCTTTCAAAACATCAAACAGCTCGTCTGATGGCGGCGAATTTGCCAAATGATCCGCCCAATGACGGCAAGCGTATTGCCTCGCGAGCGGAATGTTTCCTTCAATTCTTTTTGAGATATCTCCAATTTCATTGTTCAATTTTGAATAGTCTCCGATCTGGCACATATCCCGGTGAAGCCTGTTTAGTTGCTCCAGACAATCAATCGCGAGAAGGCCGTGATGCAGCGAAGCATCGATCAGAAATTTACGCTCTGTACAGCGTTTTGGATCAACGATAAAATCTGGGAAGGATGCATGCATCACTTGGACTGCCCCGGGGTCCGAAGGAATAATGACGATTGAACGAAGGCGCTGCAAAATGCTTGCTACAGGAACATCTTTGCTGATATTGTTGCTGAGCAAAGCTGATATGGAGCGTGCAGAGAGAGGGTCACAGAGTACGACAATGCAACCAAGAACCCTTTGTAAGCGGTTCATTGTGTCTGTACGGGACGACGGTGGAAATGCGTTAGATAAGACTGCGAGGTACAGCCGGTCTAGGTGCTGATAAGGATACAGATTTGACTGCCCAGGGATGTGTGTGGCAGAGACCAGTTCATGAAGCTGTCCCCATGGGTTGTAGAAATCAGGATCTTCGATAAATCGAACGGCGGTGGCAGCAAAGATAAACAATCCATCTGACAGTCGGACAAGTGTGGAGATGTCGTCATTAGTGAACCAATCCTGTTCCTGGAGGCCCTCGTTGCGAGACCCAACATGAGTAAGCTCATGAATTAAAAAGGTTTTGATGTCATGGTCGACAGACGATTTTGGAATCTCGTGATGGAAGAGCGCATTTGTATGTGACTGGAGATGAGGAGGGAGGGAGGGCACGTGCAGTTTAGGCTCGGGTCGACTGGTGAGGAAGATGGAGAGCGGAAGGCGTTCAATGTGGGCCGAAAGTACCGACACGATGAATGAGGTCACGTCATCATCTTTGCACTCATCGAGGGCATCTAACACAATGACAGCCGGTGATGGAAATGCTTGCCCCGTCTTGATGGACTTTTCGATCGGTTCGATGATGAGCTTTAGCAATTGGTTTGATGGATCAGAATACCAAATGTCCGTATTTGCTTTGAACGCCTCTTGCATAAAACGCGCGAGTGGTTGGTGGAACGTCGTGCCCAGTTGGTGAGCAATTGAGCTGAATACAAGCTTTGGATTATTTCGCTTGCTATCGTTAATTGAGAAGAAGAAACTCGCGGCAAGCCAACCGTTCCGGTCACAATACTCAGCAACGCTTTGTGCGATGGTGGACTTGCCGGTACCGGCCACACCAGACAACCAGAAGATGCGGCGCCTGTTTGGGTCGACGTGAATAGGGTCAACCGGAGCAGTGACGGGGCGTTGTTTTTGTATAGCTTCGGTCGAGTCATTGATCCATTGATAGACGGTGGCCAACAGATCCTCGCGTGTGTCTTTAAAACATGCATGCCTCTTTCTCTCATCGGGACAATTAAAGCGTGCCTTGTGAGCTCGAGGAAAGTTGGATAGATCATCGTGATCGTGAACTAAAATCAAGGTTGAATAAATTTCAGGGTGCTATAACAGTTTTTCTCACCTCGGACATCATGGAGTTTTTGCTGGGTGACCTATCAGTCAAAGATATCCAATTGGCCACGATGAGATGAACTTACCACCTCCTCCCGAACAACGCGCTGAATTTCCTGATTCCCCTCCCGAACTTCGCGCCGAATTTCCTGAGATATTCAGATGAACGAGACACATCTGACATTTCTGAGAACCACGCACGATGCCTTGGATTTGGAGGCTCACGACTCCTTCAGCCTAGACCCGCGAAGATATCAGACCAGTTCAAGCCGTATGACCAAGAAGAAGGAAACTTGCAAGAAAGTCTTCGATGAGGCCCGTGATCACTTTTATCTGGCCCTGGATGGAGGCCGCATCTTCTCTACTACGGAGAATTCGGGTCAACCTTCCATGCGACGCGATCTTCTGCAGGTCATCCGTGATGGTTTCAAGAGACCTGAATCGGGATCAGGATCAGCTCGCAACGATTGCACCCAATTTGAGAGAAAGGCAGAAGGATGATTACTTGGAAAACTTTGTGACGAAATCGACTACAGATTCCGGGATATCTAGTTTGCCTTTGAGCGGCCTGAAAACGGATTGTTCCAGGGTGTTCACGCGGCGGATCAGCTCGTCGATGTCGTTGATGTTGTTGGTCGTGGTCTGAGGTATGACGATGTCAGATCATTTCTCGGTTGTCGGAATGGCATAGATCACCTGGACGATGTCAACGACTTGAAGTAGTCCAACCAGGGTTCCCTTGACGATAGACCCTGCTGGAGGAGGAATCGCACCAGCGGTCTCCTTGAGGACGGAGAGCGACACGATTAATGTGGCGACGGCAGTCGAGCGCACGTTTTCTGCCCTCCTTTTTCCTGCACGTTTAGAGGTCGGCATGGGATGTTATAGTAGTTGGAATGTTGCGAGGACAGGAATACTCGGAAATCCGATAAATCGGCGATAGCCGAGCCAGATTAACTCGTTTCACGTGACCTTACACTTACCATTTTTGGATGTCATTTCAAGTGCAAAATCAAAACTGCTATATCTCAACAGTTTCTCAACAGATTGCCTTGAAACTTTGATAGTAGAACCTTATATACTGTGTCTATGTGCAGCTAAAATATGGGAGCATAATATTAAGTTTCTAAAATGTTGATTTTTGGGTGCTGACTAGGGCTGTGCACCGTACCTGTGTATGTACGGGTGTATGGGACCCGTACCCATCCTGTTTGCTGACTGCTGCAGAGTTTATATGGTATGGGTATGGGACAGGTATTACCCATTGAGACCCATTAGTTGATGGCCGTAAACAGCCGTCATATGGGTACTTCATAGTCTAGATTTGGAATATATTTCTCTGGACCACATGTATCACCAATGTCCCTTGCTGATGAGATAAACAGCTTTCACTGTCCAGCATCCAATGCTCGATGTTCAGCCATCTATTGTAAACAATTTGTATGCTTCTCTCTCTTAGTTGTATTGTTTTGTGAGTTCTCCTGAGTTTTAGGCTGGACATCCTGATCATTGCTGGATTGTTTGTGGATCCTCAGGCACTGTTTAAAATGACAGGTGGTTTTCCACCATGACTGATGTTTCCTCTAAACCAACTATCATCTCTCAACTCTCTTCTCCTGCTCAATTGCTCCTGTCAAACAAAAAATGACCATCGATACAATTGAGCTCCACAAAATGCAATATGCCCAGGAGCTTGCGGCACACACCATGCACCAGTGGATGCTTGTGCAGTGAAGCGCTTGAGCACAAGCATGGCTTCCCACCCCCCTTCGGCAGACATTGCTACCATCTTGCGCACACTCAAAGTTCATGCCCAAGATCTACCCGCCAGACGCGAGACAGCAGCAGCATTAGCAGTAAGTTTGTTTGTTGGGGTCTGTGCGCTGACCCTGGGTTGACTTTCTTTTTGCTTCCAGCAGCACCGCAGTGCTAGTGTGCCTCCATCAATGCTGAGTCCTAGCACTGCCCCCAAGCAACCACAATTGTACCACCCAAATTTCTTCAGGCATCACCGTATTTTGTGGTTGTTCATCCATCACAAGCTCCATCGGTCACACTGGACATTCACATCTCAGCGGTGAATGCAGGCGGTCTGTAAGGCCGAGGGTTTCACTATATTCATCATGGGTACCCAGCAATCCTCTATTCCGATGGGTCAGTTCACTGTCAACTGCTTTGGATGGTTGGATAGCTCAAAATCAAATGCTTACTTGATAGTTGTCTCATGAATGACGACTGCCCACAGTATCTTCAAGAGATCAAGCTGTGTCCATCAAAGGATGATCCAGCCTCCATTCAATTCTGCACAATGTTGTAAGGCGACTTGCTGGCTCAGATGTGGAACAGGCCAGACTGACAAAGTGCTGCCTGCCACAAGAATCCAGCCAGCAGTTGAACAACAGGCACATGCATGCACAACTCCCTGTCTCCCACCACCACAACACACATGCAAGCACACCACACCCTCCGCCTCTCGCCTTCAATGCACACTCCCTCTCCTCTGCCTCTGACAATGTTACCACCAAATGCCCAACACGTGCACCCAACACCCTCCTTTCTTCCACCACCATGTCACAGGCAAACACCTTCACGCCCTCCGCCTCTCACCTCAGATGTACACACCCACTCCTCCTCTGATGCTACCATGCACCCACACACTCACCTGCCACTGCCTCATCAGTCAGGCAAAAGCCCCCAACACCTGAGAGCCGACCAACCACCCCTGCATGGCATTTCGGCCATGCCGACTAGTGCCCACTTGTTGCTACCACCTACTATACCCTTTCAAAGTTTAGTTTCATTTCGTTTCATTTCACATGTTGCCTCAATGCCACAATCACATGCATCCATACCCAATCCTCTCAGAATACATCTACCCTTGTTTCCTCTCTGTTCTCTTCTGCAGTGGCTGTAGAGAGGGTTTTCTCTGGTGGCTGAGACACAATCTCTCTACGTTGTGCTAGCTTGAAGGTGGAGACCATCAGGACCCTTATACTAGTCAAAAATAAATTGCACTTGCAACAAGAACGTGTCATATCATTAGTTTAGTTCCTAATATAACCTGTTACCCATAATATGGCCGTTCAATCCCTCGTACCATCCTGTTTGAGTTCACAGTAAGTTGATATATGGTACAGGGTCAGGACAGGTAGACCCATTTGGACCCATCAAATATATGGCCATACCCGTAATATGGTATGGTGAACAGTCCTAGTGCTGACATGGGTGCAAAACTTTGAACTGCCATATCTCAACTGTTTCTCAATCAATTGACTTGAACCTTTGACAGTGGGATCTCATGTACTGTATCTAGGTGCAGCCCAAGAGTTTGGGTCTAACTCTTAGTTCTTGAAGTTTCAATTTTTGGGTGTGATCTGAGTGTGAAATTTTGAACTGCCATATCTCAACCGTTTCTCAATAGATTGTCTTGAAACTTGGACAGTAGAACCTTATATACTGTGTCTAGGTGCAGCTAAAATATGGGAGCCTAATGTTCAGTTCCTGAAGTTTTGATTTTTGGGTGCCAATCTGCATGCAAAATTTCAGAACTGCCATATCCATATGATCCCTCCCAGCCCGCTCCTTCATTACCACTTCCTTCGCTCTTATCCTGAGCACACTCTACAAGCCTGGTCAAGGATATATGGGCCAGTCTTCTCTATCTGGATGGGTAACCAGCTCTTTGTCATGATTTTGAATGCCTGAATTGACTTGCTGGTCAACAACGGTGCCATGTGGATGATGTTTCCTCTGCAGGTGACAGCATCAACAGATTTCCATGTGGCTACTTTCCCTCAAGCCCATCCAAGGATACTCCTCTTTCTTTTATTATGAAACCCACATCTTACCTCAATCAATGTATCACTAAACAAAGAAGGGAGTATTGTGTTACTGAGTGGTTTGGGGTCCGGAAGATGCCAGAACACCTGAACAATGGACTGCACTGTTTGCATCCTGCATGCATCAGATCTTGATCATTTATGTTTGTTGATATCACATTTGGAACGTGTTGATTGTATCTTTTTGAAGATGTGTTGAAGAAGCAATGAGTAACATTGCTTCTGTCCCAGATGTTTCTGTACTGCCACATATGTCACTTCCCTGATTGGGAAAGTACTTATGACACCGAGATTGCTACTAGGGAAGCACTTAATGCTTCCAGCACTGAGATCGTTTACACAGAAGCAACTATTGCTTCTATGAGCCACCTTTTGCTTCTATAGCACCAACCAGTACTACAGTAGCACGAACCTTATCCCTGTGGGTTATATAAAGCCCCCAGTTTGTAGCAGTTGAGCCTTAAGCTCGACTTAGTTTGCCAATCCCAAACAGTTGACTCCTACCCCATCTGCAGAGCCCCTCTCATCTTGTTGCCATACTCCAGAAGGATCTAACACTCCTTCCCCTCCACAAGTATTGCTTGCTTGACTCAAGCATATCTGCATTGGTAGGACATGTTTATAGATGTGACCATTGATCTTAATTAAGGCACTTTTGAGCCTTAACATATTGCTGATCAACCCAGCAAACTTCATTGGTCAGTTTGTCTTGAAGTAGGTAACTACATCTCTTGTCTTTGCCTCTATGTGGAGGGTCTAATAGTTGCCATGTGTTACTTGCAGTAACATGTTGATGATATCATTTGCAACATGGACAGGTTCCACTCTAGATCCTCTGACAGAGCATGTGCTAGCAATTGGTACTGAGTTAATGAATCTCACAGGTAACTTGTTCATCCCCAGTCATGACAGATAAGAAAGCAAGGTCAGTCCCCAGGTCCCTGGTCAAATATTGACAACTTTATTGAACCGCTTCAGTGGATCCCCACTCCCAGACAATCACATGCCTGATGGCTCCATGATGAGATCATGAATGTCTATAGTACCATGATCCTGCAGGTGAAAGCTTGGATAGACACTGGAGAGGACTTTCCAGATTGTCTGGTGAAGGTGCTCATACTGACACAAGTGGAAGAAAAGCTACGCTGAGAAGACATGTGCATGTTGGTGGCTGTGTTCACCCTTGGTGGCATCCAATCTGTAAGTGGTCTCAACAAATCTATGCAGAAAAGCCTAATGAGCCTCACACTTTGATTTTTAGACTAAGGGTGTGATTCTGTGGTCCCTTGCTTTCATTTCATCACATCCAGAAATTCAGGCCCAGGCCCTAGTGGAACTTGACAAGGTCATTGGCCAGGACTATTGGCTGAGTGCAGAAGATGAGCAGTGCCTTCCATACATCTGTGTGGCTATTGAGGAGGTACATTGCAGAATTCCTTGATTTCATTCATCGCTTTTCACACTTGCCATCCTGTCCTATTAGATGGTGTGTGTTATGAACCAAGGCCAGGACCTGGCCATATATTGTCCTATTCTAGTCAAGAGAGACCTCTCTCACTTTGCATTGTCAACACACTTCCATTTCTTGGCTATCCCTCCTGCGGTGCAAGATATTGCTATTGCAAAGGCACTATAACATGACCAGGCACCCGTTTCCTAATCGGGTAATCATCGTGTGACAGCCACATGGCCACCAAGTATTATGGTGTCGCAGCCATGAGAGCGTTAGCTCAGTTCAATGGGGCCAAGTTCCTGTGACTTGGTTCAGTGTTTCAATGGGGCTGGCTCAAAGAGACCAGTTCAAGGGTTTAGCGTCTCAAGACTGAAGTCAGACAATGACTCAGCCTGCAGACAGAGTCAATCTTCTGGTTTCACAGAAGAGGAGGACGATGAGAGAGAGGCAGAGGAGGAAGGGGAACACAAGGGTTCCCTGAGGTGTGCTCAAGTCAAGCAGAGTATAGGCCAGCACAACAAGTTGTGATTGAGAGAGGATACAGGGCAAGGGTTGCGACAGGAAATGGGAAAAAGCTAAGCTTAGGGTATTCCCCAGCTTCTACAGGCACTTAAATACTGTATGTAGCGAGGCTGTACAGTACTATATGCGGAACAATAGATAAAAGGTGAGCCAATAGCAGAAGGGACTCAACAATAGATGAAACAATAGATGAAACACAATGGATGAAACAATAAGGACCATCAGTATCAAGGGATGAAACTGTAACTAAGGGGATGGGGGTAAAAGTAATGAACAATAAGAGAAGTCTTTAGGGACAAACCAAAAGAGGGGTAGATCACAACACCAAGCCACCAAGAACCTGAAACAGTGGCATGAACTCCTGCATAACTCACATGATGTCATCTAACTCCAATGACATCATGGCTGACTGAGTGACTCCCCAATGACCTCATCGGCTCACTAAGAACTCCACAATGACATCATAAGGATGTCATCACTCCACAGCGATCAGTAATATGCTCAGTAAGCCTGAGACCTGACACAAGCAAGTTTATGCCCCTGTAGTCCTATTGGATGGTACCAAGGAGTCTAGAATAGTTCCTGTTCTTTGTAATTGACCCTGTACACAGTATATAAGCCCCAATGTAGCATGGCAGTCATCAGACTGTCCATTTGTGATACTCTCATCCTCCTGGGTACTCCCCCACAACTGCTCAGTTTAAAGTCTTCCCTCGTCTTCAAGGTACTCTTCAACGACCCCCCTTGTCTAAAGCCCCTTGCTACACTGGCCTCTAACCTTTGCCTTTGTCTCCAGCAACATCTGCCAGTACCCCTTTGGTACCTCCTTGTCATTTGGCTCATCCTCCTGTTCAACACCATCTACGCCACATACCATCTGTTCTGACCCTTGCCCACCTGCTCCTGAGTCCTTAGTGATCAGCAGTATGTGTCTTGACAGTGTGCATCTGCTCGCCATTTTATGACACCCTACAAAAGAAAATTTTGAGACTACACCATAATTCTCTTGCCATGGGACATCCTGGTCAATGGAAAACCTACAAACTAATTAGTCAAAACTATTGGTGGCCAGGAATGCTAACCTACATCAAAAGTTACATAGAAGGTTGTGCAATTTGTCAAAGCACAAAGAACTGCCCAAAGACAGAAATACCCCTTGTACCCATTACACCAGCTGGTCAAGTATGGAAAAGCATTACCATGGACTTTATCACAGACCTACCAGTTTCACAAGGCTTTGACAGCCTCCTAGTCATGGTAGATCGATTCAGCAAAGCAATAATCATTACCCCTTGCCACAAGACAATCACAGCAGATGAAACAGCAACCTAATCAGGAACAATGTCTGGAGAAGAATAGGCCTTCCGACACAAATAATATCAGACAGAGGCCCTCAATGTTAAGGCTCCAAAGTGCCTTAAATAAGATCAATGGTCACGTCTATGAACGCGTCCTACCAATGCAGATATGCTTGAGTCAAGCAAGCAATACTCGTGGAGGGGAAGGAGTGTTAGATCCTTCTGGAGTATGGCAACAAGATAAGAGGGGCTCTGCAGATGGGGTAGGAGTCAACTGTTTGGGATTGGCAAACTAAGTCGAGCTTAGGGCTCAACTGTTACAACTGGGGGCCTTATATAGCCCTACAGGGATAAGGTTTGTGCTACTGTAGTACTGGTTGGTGCTATAGAAGCAAAACGCAGCTCATAGAAGCGAGGTTGCTTCTATGTAAAATGATCTTGGTGCTGGAAGCATTAAGTGCTTCCCTAGTAGCAATCTTGGTGTCATAAGTACTTTCCTAATCAAGGAAGAAGCGACGTACATGGCAGTACAGGAACATTTGGGACAGAAGAAATGCTACTCATTGCTTCTTTAGTACATCTTCTGAAAGGTACGATCAACGCGTTCTGAACGCGACATCAATGGACATAAACGGTCAAGATCTGACGCACACATGACGCAAACGATTGCAGTCCATAGTTCAGGTGTTCTGGCATCTTCTGGACCCCAAACCACTTGATAACACTCAATTTGCAGCAAAGGTTACTCAAGAACTATGGAAGAAATTAAATGTCAAGGTATCATTGAGCACGGCATATCACCCACTGACAGATGGAGAAACAGAACAAGTTAACCAAGAACTAGAACAATACCTATGAATATTTTGCAACCACCAAGTGGACAATTGGGCAGAACTAATTCCCTTTATGGAGTTTGCACATAATGCCAGACAACACAGTGTGACTAACAAACCCCCTTTTGGGGTCTGGTATGGCTTTAACCCAACATTTGCTCCACCCCTTGCCTTTACATCAAAGTTCCCTTCAATCCAAGAAAGACTAATGAGACTAAACCAGCTCAGAGAAGAAGTAGCTGCCTCCCTGAACCGAGCAACTGAAATCATGAAGCAATCAGGACCTCAATCCTCCACATTTTGTTTTAAAGAAAGGGATCAAGTATGGTTGGAAGCCACGAATCTATGAACCACTCACCCAAAAGCAAAACTAGCCCCTTGACACTATGGACCATTCAAAGTCATCACTGCCTATCCAGTAAATGTTCACCTCAAGCTACCAAAGTCCTGGAAGATACACCCAGTTTTTTACCACTCCCTGATTAAACCTCACAAAGAAACCATTGCCCACAGTCCTAACTTCTCAAACCCGCCACTGGTACTAGTCGAAGGAGAAGAACAATATGAAGTAGAACAGATCTTAAACTCTCAACTCTCCCCAAACCACAAAGGGATATAATACCTAGTTAAATGGAAAGGGTACACTGCTGCAGAGAATACTTGGGAACCAGCATCTTGTTGAGATTATCATTGATTTGGTGTGTTACCACTACCCTGGGACGTTGTGATGTAATCACAGCTCAGACGCGTTGACGCGTCGGTTACATGGACCGGGCATCTCGGCTCAGCTCATATGCTGAGATCTGCATTACTTACAATGATAAGTTGATTGATGACAATCGGTAGCCACTAACGACTGATCCTTGTATGATCTTTGTTTCTTATTGATGGTAGCTACCTGCAGTGTACTTAGAGACACTCTGGAGTACTTAAGAGGGTCGTATTTTGATAGATCACTTCAGTCTTGTCTTACACAATACTGAAGTGAGTACTTACTGTTTCCTATCTTATCTATCGCATCTAATCACGCATTGTAGATATCTTTTGATAGGTATTACTGAATTATAGTCTTGTCTTACACAATACTGAAATATCTTGTGATAGATCTTAAGGATCTTATCGCTCTTATCATAACCTGCGCCCATCTGCTTCAACACATCTAACCTATCAAGAGTGCAATTACTTGTCAAAGACTTCCATTGGAAATATCCGAAGGCACTTAAAATGGTTCCCACCAGGAACCACCCCTAAACCAACAACTCTCATCATGACCTCCATCGATGACTATCTTTATCCTTGTTACCAAAGAACTTTTCAGAGAACCCCTGCAATCACATGCACCCAATTGACCACAGCTATCCCCAAAACAATCCATAGAACACAAGAGAATTCCCCACAACCGAACAGACTTCAACTCTTCATATGCAAACTACTCCACCTACCAAAGAGACAAGTCCCTACCATTGCAGGAGCAACAAGTCTATAAAGAGGGGATGAATGTTATGAACCAAGGCCAGGTCCTGGCCATATATTGTCCTATTTCACTCAAGAGAGACCTCTCTCACTTTGCATTGCCAACTCACTTCTGTTTCTTGGACTACCCCTCCTGCAGTGCAAGATATCACTATTGCAAAGGCACTATAGCATGACCAGGCACCTGTTTCCTAATCAGGTAATCATCGCGTGGCAGCCACATGGCCACCCAGCACCAAGAACCCAAAACAGTGGCACAAACTCCTAGAAACTGTTGCATGACTCATCTGATGTCATCAAGGCTCCAATGACATCATGGCTGATTGAGCAACTCCACACTGACCTCATAGGCTCACTAAGCGCTCCACAGTGACATCATAATGATGTCATTGCTCCACAATGATCAGTAATATGCTCAGTAAGCCTGAAACTTGACACAAACAAGTTTATGCCTCTGTAGTCCTATTGGATGGTACCAAAGAGTCTAGAATAGTTCCAGTTCTTTGTAATTGACCCTGTACACTGTATATAAGCCCCAATGTAGCATGGCAGTAGTCAGACTGTCCATTTGTGATACTCTCATCTTCCTGGGTACTCCCCTGCAACTACTCAGTCTAAAGCCTTCCCTTGTCTTCAAGGTACTCTTCAATGACCACCTTGTTTAAAGCCCCTCGCTGCACTGGCCTCCACACTTCACCTCTGCCTTCTGCAACACATACCAGTCCCCATCTGGTATCTTCTAGTTTGTTTGGCTCATCCTCCTGTTCAATGCTGTTTACACTGCATACCATCTGTTCTGACCCTTGCCCTCCTGCTCCTGAGTCCTTCATGATCAGCAGTACATGTCTTGACAAGAGGTAAGGAGGGAGTTTGAACATGTGGAGAGTGAAATCTGGGATGTCGGCTGTAAGAACATCAGGGTATTCTTCTTCACCCTCTGGAAGGAACTCTGGGTAGAGGTTGTAGTTAGGTTGCGCATACAGTATAGGGGGTTCTCCAAAGACCAACTTGTCCTTCCCCTGGCAACCCCAGATGAATGGTTCTTCTGAGCCCAGGTTTCCACCCACGTCCCATCAAATATACTTGGCTGGTGTGAGTTCATGCCAGTCATTTGGGGATGATGATGTGGACAGGGTGTTGACTGGGGTCATAACATTCCCACCCTTCGCCAGGGATGTCAGGGTCCACATAGGTACTTGTAGGGGAGTTAGGCATGATGGGAACTGGACTAGTTGATTCTTCTGTTGTAGGCCCAGGGGGGATGACTGCCTCAAGGTACTTGAGGTCAGGGAGAGATGGGGAAGGTGTTCAGACATGGTAGGAAGGTGATGCTCATTCATCTGTAGACATAATCATTCTGTTGCCAATGAGGTCAAGATAAACAGGGAGTAATTGGTCAATATGAGTATGACTAAGTCATCAACAGAGTTCTTCAATGGGGGATGAAGGTCTACTCAAGTCAGTATTGCTTTCCATGTGAGTTTTTATAGCTCTGATGGCCATAGGAGTTTTCTTGTGAAAGTCTTTCATGAGGTTGGGGGCATGTAGATTCGTGGCTGGCTCCCAAGAGTTGTGAGCAGAGGAGTATCCTTTCCAATGGACATAATACTGCAGCTGTTTCTTCTTCCCAACACGCCTTGACCCCAAAACATTTTCAAGTTCCCACTCCTCTTCATCATTTATGACATCTGGTGGTGGTTCTTCATAATTTGCGCGATACTCTTCCATCTCCTGATATGGATGTAAGAGGTTAGCATGGAATATGTCGTGAATCTTCCATCTGCTTGGTAATTGCAATTTGTATGCCACTGGGCTTATCACTTCTTTGATTATGAATGGTCCTAGTCTTTTTGAGGCTAGCTTGGCCATTGGTTGAAATGTTTTGATGTTCTTCCCCTCTAACCATACTTTATCCCCTTCCTTATAAGGTTTAAAACTTATCTTCTTCTTCAACAACCTATGCCATAATAGGATAGCCTTTTGGGCATCCCGTCTTGCCTTTTGTAGTGATTCCTTTCTTTCTTCTAACTTTGGGAAGTTTCCTACTGTAGTTGGTTGATAGCTTTTTGGGAGAAATCCCATCCACAACTCGTATGGTGTTTGTTGTGTAGCACCAGAGGCATGTGAGTTTATGATATACTGAGTTATTGGTAACAAGTCCGCCCAATTGTTTTGTTGGAAATTGCAATATATCCACAATATGGTTTCCACTGTTTGATTGGTTCTTTCTGATTGCCCATCAGTTTGAGGGTGATATGCCATGCTCATGTTTCTTTCTATTTTGAGCTGTTGACAAATTTCTTGGGCAAGCTTTGCCATAAAGCAGGTATCTCTGTCTTAAATGATTTTGTTTGGTAAACCCACAAATGGAAAAACCCTTTCATGATAGATCTTGGCTAGATCTTCCGTCCCCATAGTTTCTTTAAAAGGGAGAAGTATGACTGCCTTGGTGCAGTCATGGTCAGTTATAGTAAGTATAGAATCATATCCTTTGGATAGCGGTAACTTGGTGATAAAGTCCATGGCTATAGTTTGGAAAGGAGTTGCTTCCGTCTCAAGTGTTATTGGATATATTGGTGGTTCATTGCACCTCATGATAGTTTTGTTCAATTGACATGTTGCACATCCCTTGACGTAATTTTGAATCACTTGTCTTTGATTGGGCCACCAATAATCTCTTCTTATCCCAGTATAGGTTTTGCATGACCCCAGATGTCCTGCTGCCGGTCCATCATGATATTCTCAAAGGATTGCTTGGTATGCTTCCATGCCTCCTGTCACTACTAAGGCTGTATCTTTCCTCCATTGTTCATTGACTATTTTGAGTTTGTAATTGTCCTTCCATCATTTCAGAAGTCTTGTTCCTTCTTCCTTCCTTTGATCAAGCTTAATTCTTTCCTCCATGGCAGTGACTTCTAGAACTTGAACAAACAAATCGTCTGGTAGGGCAGTGATTTTCTCCTTTTCTGGAATGTCCAACTTGTAGTCTGGTCTTCGTGATAGCCCATCTGCTCTATTCCTTTTTCCTGGTTGATGTTGCATTTCCAGATTGTATTGCGCCACTATGGGGAGGTATCTTGCCACTCAATCCCTTAGCTTCTGAGGTTCTTGATAATACATCAAGTTCTTGTGATCTGTGAAAACCACCACTTTGTGAGATGAACTGAGCAAGAGATGTCTCCAGTTTTTAAGAGCAGCGATTAATGCTAGGAACTCCCTATCCCATACTGCATAATTTTGTTCTGCTGAGTTCAAGGTTCTCAAATAATATCCTACTTCTCTTCTTATTTGATCTTCATTATACTGATAGAGAATAGCCCCCAGAGCATAGGATGAAGCATTGACATCTAGAAAGAACTGTCTCTCAAAGTTTGGTTGCCAAAGTATTGGGTCACTTGTAATTGCCTTGATTAACTTGTCTAGAGCTTCTTGACATTCTTCTGCCCAATGAAAAGGGACTCCTTTCTTGAGTAATTGTGTTATAGGTAAGGCTATGGTTGAAAAATTTGGTATGAATGGTCAATGATATCCTATCATGCCCAGGGTCACTTGTATGTCCATTTTGTCCTTGCATTACCTAGGCCATTTGCTTAACCCTTTGATCTTGGAAGGGTCTATCCATATTCTTCCTTCTTCAGCTATCCATCCTAAGACTTCTATTCTTTCTTTCTCAAATTCGCACTTGGATACCTTTAGAAAGTACAAGTTTTGTTCCATCAAGTCCAAGAATTCATGCACAATTTGACAATGTAGAGTGTGAGTCCCTTTAGGGGTCATAATGATCCAATCATCCAGATAATTAGCAATGTATTCTGGGTATTTTTGAAGCAATGGTTGAAAATCTCTTCTCATAGAACACGAGAAATACGCCAGAGCATTTCTTAGCCCAAATTGCATTACTCTTGGGATATGTATAAGTTCCCATAGGTGTCTTGAAGGCCACTTTTGATTGGTCTTCTTCTGTAATTCTCATATTGTTATATCCTTGAACTATGTCGAACTTTGAAAATAGTCCATTATTCTGGACTCGTTCCATGATTCTTTGAATACTTTCTAAGGTGTCATTGTCCATTGGTTTAACTTCTGATGGTCAATGATCAGCCTCTTTTCTTTACTATCCTTTTTGCCAATAAAGAATAATGGTGACACATAATTGGAGGCTCCAGGTTTGATGTATCCTTTCTCCAGTTCTTCTTCGAGATATTTCCTTAAGTATTCCTTTTCTTCTTGAGACAGAGGATAAATCTTGCAATCCAAAGATCTAGGAGTGTCAGGAAATAGGTTTATCTTCATATCTTCTTCTCTACTGGGAGGAAAGTGTGTAGAAGCCTCTTTAGAAAAAACTTTTGCATGTCGCCAGTACTCTTCAGGCAAATCTTGTTCTGTTATTTTTTGGACCTTCAGATTTTGGTCTCTAGCCCATTCTTGAGCCAAGAAAGTTTTTTGTATATATAGGGCTTGATCCTCTTTGGGCTTTCCACATTTCTTGACCACTTTTAATTTGATATAGAGATCAAGGTACTTGAGTCATGCACTTTCCAGGTGCAAAGAACCTTCCTTAAGTTCTCCCCTTTTCCAATTCATAGTTGGTTCAAACTCCCAAAGAAAGGGGTACCCTAGTATGACTTGGTCTCCTCCCAGGGATGTGATATAAAACTTCTGTAGCTTGTTCCTTTTGTTATAATGGACCCTAAGCCAAAAAAAATGTTTTAGTTCCCCCTTCTTGTTTTCAGTCCCATTGATATTCCAGACAATCATTGGTTCTCGAAGGGCTTGTCTTCCTATTCCTAGTCTTTTCCAAGTTTCTTCATCCAGAAAGTTTTCTGTTGCTCCACTGTCTAGTAGAGCCTTTTCCATGGCCACTCCTTGCACCATGTGAAATGAAAAGGGGATGTTCATAGTTGCAATTCTCCTAATGTACACGGTGCAAGTCACTGCTGCCCTAAGTCTGACCATTGACCTTTGGCTTATCAAAAATCCTCATCAGCCATTATTTTGTCCAAAAAGGCATCCTTTTCTTCTGTCTTCATTCCTTTAATAGCTGTAATGATACTGGATACTGTTGATGTCATAAGCAGGGGGTTGTTCCTCTTCTTTAGAGTTCTATGCAGGTTCATCTTCTTCTGCTTTGGTAGTTTGAGCCTTGACATCCTTCCCTTTTTGTTTAGGATCATCCTTCTTTTTCCTCTGAGGGCATTGTTGGCTCATGTGCCCAACCTTCTTGCATATAAAGCATTTCCCTTCTGCTTGTAGTTTCTTTCTCTCCTCTTCACTGAGCCTTGAAGTGGTCCTGACTACATCCACATCCATGGCATTAGGATCTTTCTTGGCCTTCTTCTCCTTCCAATTCTGAAGCCTTTGTGCCCTGGAACTTAGGTTCCCAGATGCTCCTAAGGCATTCTTCATCTCATTCAGGGCTGCCGCTTCTTCCCTTGCTATGGTTTGCCATGCATCTAGATTGCCTGCTGCAGGTAGAGGCCTTCTTCAAAGGATCATAGCATGTAAGTTTCTTCAAAGCCCATCCCTGAACAATTTGACTGTCCCTTGAGTATTTCTAGGCCATCCAGACATGAGTAGGTATTGATTGAAAGTCGCAATGTAGTCATCCAATTCTCCTTCTTTCATAGTGAGTTGTTGGATGTTCATTGTGGTGTCTTCTATGGTGGTAGTATCATGCCACTGATTCAGGAAGTCCATTGAGAAGAGGTTCCACTGTTGAGATCAGCACTGGCCTGAGCCCCAGGTGCATTGTGATGCAATCACAACTCTGATGCATTGACACATTGGATCACCTGGACTGGGCATTACCGGCTTCAGCTCATATGCTGCAGCACGTGTTAGAGACATTGATTAGATGATTTTGGACAATTGGTAGCTAGTTACCACTGATCCTCGGACATACTTAGTGATCCATAATGGTAGTCAGCTGCACTGCACTTAGTGGCAGTCTGAGGTACTTGAGAATGCCACAAAGCACATAGATCACTTCAGTTTTGTATCAACTAAACTGAAGTGAGTACTTAGTCCATGATATCTTATCGCTCTGTACTGATAACGCGTTGTAGCTATTGTCTGATAGGTACATTATTTATATTAGTTTTGTATCAACTAAACTGAACTATTGTCTGATAGATCTGCCTGCGATCTTATCAACTGCTGCTATCTAATCACACACACTGCGCATTTTCAACATCCACAGGTCTTCATCTTCTCAAAGGTGAGTTGGTGGTAATTGGTTTGCATGATCCCCTTGTACTCTTCTTATCAAGGCTTCCAGTTGTTGAATCACCCAACCATCAACCTTATCTCCTTTTATAAAGGACAAAACACAGGCCACCCTTTCATATGGCACTGTCATGACACTGCTTTGAGAATTCATGATCCTATACAGCTCAAATTCTTTCAAGAACTGTATAGTCTTCTTCCTATTTCCTGCAAACATTGCCAGAGGTTGTCCTCTCATTGATCCAGTTCCTCTGGGGATTCCTTGAGCTGGTCCAACAACCGGTGCTTGGGGTGGGCCTCCTCCAGGTGGTACTCCTCTGGGTGGTCCTCCTCCTCCGGGAGGTCCTCCTCCACCTGGTGCTCCCCCATCTGGTGGGTCTCCTCCTTGCTGTATATTGGGCACCAACATCATTCCATGATGAGTGGCATACAAATTCCCAGACATTGAATGGGTGGTCTGTGTTGCTATTTGGGTGGTGGTAGCCATTATTTCAGTTGCTGCTTGCATTAGATCTATGGCTGTGGCAAAACGTTCAGTGAGCTCATCTATTGGCTCCTTGTTCTTTTCAATCACTGGAGTATCTTCTGGAGATTCTGATTGCTTTGGCTTGCTAACACTGGTGATGGATATGTCTTGTTCTGGTTCGCTCCTGAACAAAAACCTGCTGGTATAGGGCTTCTTTTTGGTTCCTAAACCGAATTCTTCTGGATTGGCAATGAAATTGTCTTCGAGTATGTAGAATCCATCCTTGTCCCAATCAATGAAATAACAATGATCATTTATGTATTCTGCAGGTCAGACTTCATTGTTAAATTGAACATTGAAAAATCCACCTTCTGGTTCTGTGGTAGGATGCCACTGTGCCCCTACACCAGTCAAAGAAATGTTTTGAAGTTCTGAGTTCTTCCTCAAAACCTCGTGTATTGTTTTCCATTACTTCCTGTCTTGGATGGAGTGTTGATTGATTCCAACTCCAGTTTTGCCTAGCTTTCAATTGTGATACTGACAAGCTTGTTCTCAGCAATGAATTTGGCTATGTTCTATATCCTTCTTTTCTAGGATATAAAGTCTTGGAGGAGTTCCTGATCGGCACAGGTTCCTCCCTATGACTACTGTACTTCTGCATAAGTTGGGATCTGAATTTTGCTCCTCCTTGGTGCAAAAGTAAGTACGCTTGACTTATGTTAAGATCTGACTGATCTTGTTACCAACTCTTAGTGAAAGAGTTGCTTGATATAGTTCAAGCACTAGACTTCAAACCCTTTGATATTATCTCAGGAAGAATAGATGTAAGAGAAGAGAGGGGCCTCTTTCACTTAGAGTGATCACTATAGTTTGTTTTAGAGCGTTGACAAGTTAATGGTTTCTTGTAAAAGAGTAAGTTGAGCGTAAGGCTTGACTTCTTGATACAACAGAGTATTTATATGATATCTTGACAGCAGCTGATCTGATTTGTACGAAACTTGGGGTGCACATAACTGACAACCAGTAGTATCCAAAAACGTAGAGTGCAATTTGGAAGTATCAGAAATGACTCACACGTGAGTCATTCTTTCCTAGTATCTGTCATCAAACAGTAAGCAGTGAGTAAGCAATCAGTAAGCCGACCACTAAGCAAATCACTAAGCAATCACTAAGCAGAAGTAGGCACAGATGAGTAAGCAGAGATGAGTCACCAAAGCATAGGTAAGCAGATGAGAACGCAAGAATCCTAACACTAATCTGCAGACAGAGTTGATCTTCTGGTTACTTCACAGAAGAAGAGGATGATGAGAGAGAGGCAGAGGAGAAAGAGGAACACAAGGGTTCCTTGAGGTGTGCTCAAGTCAAGCAGGGTATAGGCCAGCACAACAAGCTGTGATTTGAGAGAGGATACAGGGCAAGAGATGCAACAGGAAATGGGACAAAGCTAAACTTGGGGCATTCCCCAGCTTCTACAGGCACTTAAATACTGTATGTAATGAGGCTGTACAGTACTATATGCAGAACAATAGATAAAGGTAAACCAATAGCAAAAGAGGATCAAACAATAGATGAAACATAACAGGTGAAACAATAAGAGACCATTGCCATCAAGAGATGAAATGGTAACCAAGGAAACAAGGGTGAAAGGCAGAAAACAATAACAAGGATTTTGGGGTTAGTGACAAACCAAAAGAGGGGTAGATCATAACAGTTTGAAGGGTGCTGGAGACAGACCCTCTACCTCCTGGGCAACTTTAGGCTGCAGGCAGAGATCTACCACCTGGACCACCTCTACCCCAGGAGGAGATGTTGAAGGCTAACTACAAGGTACTCAAAGAAGAAGGAAAACAACTGCACTACAAATTAGCCAAGTACTTGGCCAAGAAGAGAGGCATGGAGAGGGCAAGGGCCAAAGCAAAAGAGAGGATGGCAGCAGCCAAAGTACACTCACATTGCTGGGAGTTCATTGAAACAGGCTGCAGCCAGGGAGAAACCCCTCCAGGCATATGGGCTGAAGAACTCCTCACCAACTACTGGGCTGGACAACCTAATCCCCCTCCTCTCATCTTTGTCCCTCAGCTGTCTTTGGCAGACATCGCCCAGGGGTATGACACCTCTACCCCAGAACCAGCACCAACCAACCCTGCACCTACTACAGTGCAAGGGTACTCCAAGGAGGAGATTGACATCCTCCAAACCATGTCAACCATGTGCCTTCATGGAGGGGTAGGGTCAGAAGCATCACCAAATCCTTCCCCCCAGAGCTCCATCTACTACCACTCCTACAGCAGCAGTGGAGAAGTGTCTGTGGCAACTGCCAAGTACATCCCAGAATCCCAGCAGCTAAACATGATAGAAGGGAGGAGGAAGAGAAACCAATGCAAATACTGTGGCAAGGTAGGACATTTCAACAAGTGCTGTCCACTGCCCCACCAGTACTGCCATGACCAGCTGGCAGTTGACACTGCCTTCCATTGCCTGGTGCCTCCTTATCATTGTGTGTATACACCCACTAGATTGTGCCCCTTCCACTGAGGTTGGGAGATGGCACACCAGAACAAGAAGAGAAAGTCTGACCTGGACAGGGGAGGATGCCACTAACCCACACCTCCTGCAGGTAGCAAAAGGAGAAGGGTCCACAACCCTTCATGAACGTCTTAACACACCCCCTCTTTGCTCCAACACACTTCCAGTCAGGAGGTTGCCCAGGGACTCTGATAGACTCCCATAGATCATGTCTCCTTCAGCAGCCACTGAGGAGTCAGAGGCAATGGTAGCCTCAGTACTGGCTGCCTATGAGGCAGCAGAAGAAGGCCAATACACCCTCACTGCATCACCTCCTCCCCTTGATGATGATGGCATTGACCCCACCACTTGATTCTAGAATTGTTGGTATGTGGGACCACAAATCTGAAGGAGGGGTAATGTTACTGAGTGGTTTGGGGTCTGGAAGATGCCAGAACACCCAAACTATGGACTGTCCTGAACCATTTCCTGGAGAGGGCCCTTGAAGGACCCTTCCTTATTAGAGGAAACCCAGCCTCTATGATGCCACCCTGTTCACATGACCAAAAGGGGTGAGTAGAGGTGTCCACAATATCATGCACACATTGTCATACGATTGATTCTAGGCACAATCAACATACAGCAAGCCCTACTTAGTGGCAACCCTTCTAGCAATAAAAGACAGTATTGGAGGCTCTCTAAAGACCCTTTAAGATGACCTCAAGTGCCTAACATTAGACACTAACAAAGCTACTATAGGCATAGAACATGTTATTAGACGAACTCTAATAACCTTAGGATGAACTATAAGGCAATACTAAGGGCCTTAATATGAATACTAGGGTCAACTCTAAGGACCCTAA